>JBAMJV010005843.1:10000-77500 GCA_037951105.1 Echinarachnius parma
GTATAGGGATTAAATTGAGAACTATAATTATTATGATAGTGAATACAAATCAAATTACGGTCCGAGATAAAGCATATCGTAATGGGAAGAAAGAATGAAAACATACATAGCAGCCTTTTAATGAAGATTTAAAATACTCCTACAATATATATTCAATGAATAATCATAGTTATCGTCATAATTATGGAACATAAATTGTTGCAATTGAGAGAAACGTATACGATAAATGAGCTTTGTTTATTCATATATTTTCATAGAGTTTTAGATTGGAAGGACCATCATAATAATAAGCTGAATTTAACTATTCTCGGAGAGCTAGATGTTGTATAAACTAGATTCCAATAAACATGCTAATTTAATGAACGAATGATATTCGTATAAATTCAGATTGTAAATTATTGTTAGCCATCCTTTAGATAACAATTATCTTTGACACAATGTTATTTATTTACAATTGTATTATTAAAAAGGGAGCAAATCAACGAAGATAGGGAGAGAGAGAGGGGGGGGGGGGGGGGGGGGGGGTAATAGGAATAAATTTGAATGGAAGTTTCATCAACCAGGAAATCATGTATATTTCAATTTTGTTTCAATTTCAACCTATTCATATTTCCAACAAAACATTACAAATCAATTATAATCATTTACACAAATTAAAGTATACATATCGGAAAAAAGATATATTTATTTAGGAGAAAAAAAAACAAGTGGTGACGTGAAGTATGAGATAGCAACGTATTAATGCGTGATCACATTCGTCATCACCAAATAATTCGCATCTTAACTCGTGATGTCGGAAAAGGGGTTAAAGGGAACAAAAAAGGGTTTGTACAGAACAGAAACAGGCACGACAATAATTATAATGATTTCAAATGTGATCGGCGAGTTGTAGGAAAACGCGCGCGTGAGCACACTGCTGTCATAGTTGACCGGTCTTTTTATACTATCATTTTTTGTTTCTTCTTCATGCATGACAAGTGATTATTCAGAAAATTTAACGATTCGAAAGAAAATGGAGAGACAGTGAGATAAATTGATAAGAGGAGGAAAGAAGAGACCATTGATATGATAATGTTATGAACATGTTGACGCAAATTAACAGTGCAAAGCAGTTACATTAACAATACAAAATTAAATCTAGATTGTGATAAGCAAGTTATACGAAGCAACGTATACCAGAGTACATTGTAATCAAGAAACTGTGTTTATCTTAAAACATTTCTTTATTTCATGTCGAAATAATTTCAAATACTCAACGAAAATGGAACAATTCGAAAGAAAAAAGAAGAGACAATAACAAAGAAGAGCACGATGTTCTAGTGTGATGAAAATGTTGTTGCAAACAATTATATCAGCGGCATTCCAAAACAAATTAAATCTATAACATCTAGATTGTGATAAGCGAGTTGCACAGAGCAACGAACTAAATTTATATACGAGAGCACATTGTCATCAAGGAATCATCCTTATCTTGAAACAAGCAAATGTCTATTTCATGTCAAATGTATACCCATAATTGGGGGAGGGGGGAAGGGGAGGGGGGCGGGTGGCAGAATGAAAGAAACTCATGGAGACCAATGCAGCGGTGTAGAAAACCAAAACAAATACAGACAAAGACGGTTTCACGGATTGAAAAACAAACGGAGACAAATATAATCAAATTATGACAGAGTGAGTAACAGAAAAATCATCGATATATGCGTGAGCACAGTTGTCATCATGGAATTATCCTTGTCTTGAAACAAGCAAATGTTTATTTCAAGTGTTAACGGAGATGGGGGGGGGGGGGGGGCAGAATGAATGCAAATCACAGAAAATGGGTTACATAAATAAAATAAAATATATATATATATGTAACAACGATGGTTTCATGGAGAGAAAAACAAACGATGGCAAATATAATCAAATTATGACAGAGTGAGTAACGGAAAAAATTCATCAATATATGCGTGAGCACATGCAGTTGTCATGATGAATTATCTTTATCTTGAAACAAAAACGAGACTGTCAAAGTGTGATAAGATGGGGTGTTAAAAGGGGTCAAATACAGAAAGAGAGGCAAGCGAAAACAAACACAGCAAACAAACTTGAAGTAAAATGTTGACGGGTGCATTACAGAGCAATCATCGATATAATGCGTGAGCACATCTGTCATCATTGAATTATCCGTATATTGGAACAAAAAGCGAGAGTGCCGAAATCATACACTAAAGCCCGGCGCAGACAGAGCCGACTCGACCCGATCCGACCCGACCCGACCCGACTGAAAGCTACAGTGGATCCGATTCAGTCGCGGCCGATTCAACATTTTGAGACAGGCCCGATTGGCTTCCAACTGGAAAAATCGGAGTTGTGAGGCAACTCACACAGTGCCGATCAGACTGAAAACCAGTCGGATCGGGTCGAGTCGGCTCTGTCTGCGCCGGGCTTTAGATGCAGGAGACCGAGAAAGGGGCAAATACAAAAAAAGAAAGAAAAAAAGAGAGGGTTTCATATCGAGAGGGATGGAAAACAAACACAGCACAATAATAATTATGATTTAAATCCTGACCGGCTGAGATAAAAAAAAAAAAATATATATATATATAAGCGTGAGCACATGTCATGTTGTCATCGTTGAAGTATCTTTATCTTGAAACAAATGAACGAGACTGACAAAATATTATAAGGAGTATATAGGGGGCAAATACAGGCAAGAAGGGTTCAACAGAGTGAAGAAAACACGAACATAGCACAATAATAAAAAATTAATTAATTTCTGACGGAGTGAATATAAACAGAGCAATCATCATTACAACAATATTATGCGTGAGCACATATATGTCATCATTGAATTATCCTTATCTTGATTGCAAAAAAAAACACACGAGACTTACATAAATACAGATAAAGATGGGTTGTGAGGGATGAGGGAAGCTCTAGACAGATCGAGTGCTCCCAGTGCAACGAAAGCGTGAGCGCATTTGACATCATGGAATTATCCGTACGGTATCTTGAAACAAGACAATGTTTATTTTATGTCAAAACTGTTTACCCCGAAGGGAGGGGGGGGGGGGGGGGGAGGGGGGAGGGGGGGGGGCAGAAAGAGAGAAATGGAAAGGGGGCCGTATAAGAAAATAGAAATAAACGGTATCATGAAAAGGAACAACAACAAACAAAGCAAATATGAATTAAATTTGACGGGTGCTTTTTTACAGAGCAATTATAGATATGTGTGTTGTCATCGTGAAATTATCGTAATATATACTTCAGGCCTTCTTATTGTGACTTTCTTTAATAATGGTATAATGAAATTAAATGTCTTTATACCTCGTGGTTTTATCTCAGTTAGTGTGATGTTTGTAAATACAATTGCATTGCCACTGTCAGTCAGCTTGTAGCTGCGAATGTGATAGTTTGTTGGGTGAATAAATACCACTATATCACTATTATAACCTTTAATAACTCTTTACGCCCTCCTAACACCCACTACAGAGACGTGTTAACAAAAATGCCCATAAGACGCAACATGCCCCAATCTGTACCACAAAAGTACAACATTGTGGCCCGGAGGGGTGGGGGGGGGGGGGGGTGTGCAAATGGCATTTTGCCCCGGGTTGTCCCCTTATCTGTGCCCCTGCTCATGTCGCTGCACAAATTCTATAAACAAACATCTATTCTAACGTATAATATGTATGTCTCATACACATCTATCAGCTTGGATGAGTTTTGAATGTCAATTGATGGATAAAGTATCACTTGCATGCCTTCAAATTCAGCGACCGTCTGTGTTTTTTTTAAATGTAATTCGGTGACATTTACCTCTTGCATTCGATACGAACACACTAAAGTACATAATAATCTCTCTCTATATATATATATATTATAAATGAAAGATCAAGGTGGTGTTTGTAACGTTTGAATGTAGTGTACCTCGCAATCGGATTTCCGTTCAACATAGAGATAGCTTAATTCCAAAAGACGATAAATCCAATTTCAAGAATGATTGAATTAACGATAATATGGGCAATAGGAATATTGATGTAGCTCTCTATATAGATCCAAATTGTAAAACAAAATAACGACATACCGTGTCTGTTGATTTCTTTTATACGTCATGTTGAAACTACCTTTTTATAACGATATTGGAAATAATAAATTAGTATAGAGCTAAAAAATCACCTTCTTTTAACGAGATGTATTGGAAATAATAATTTATTATAAAATTGTTTTGTAGCAAAACATGGATATGATAAATCAGGACAAATAAGGTTTTAAGACCCCATGCATGCATTAGTCATATACATACATGAGGAAATCCCCCTTTTATCACCTCACTATCTATTCATACAACTGTATGGAGTGGACGGAGTGGATTATGGAAATATTTTGACCGTAAAATTGTCTTTTTTCAGATTCAGACCCAAACTGTTCAAAATGTATATTGGTCCAACGTAATGGAATTTGTAAAAGTTTGATTCACAATTCACTTTGGTTTACTAAAAAAAACACTAAATGTATCAGTTTGTTACGATTCAATATCAATGAGATCATGATGGCGGTCTCCTGCGTTGATGTTTTTTCTCTATTACTTTTGATAGAAAATTATTCTTGTTTGTACTATTATACTTACAACTCGTCTATTTATTGTGAATATTTTAAATGTTATAATAATAATAATAATAATATCCAATATTTATATAACGCCTATCACGATTGATAATCATCTCTAAGCGCTTTACAATTTTATTATTACCCCGGTCATAGGATACAATGCAAACCAGCACACATTGTGTGCACCATCTCCACTCCCTGGGGAGTATTCCTTCCAAACGCACACTTATACGTATGCATTGTTTTTGGAAAATGCAGAAATAAAACAGTAAAACAAGAAAAAAGGCAGTCTAAATCAACGTCATTATTTTGTTTTAGTGAATATACCCTTACAAAACCATACTCGCTTGTTATATTATGCACGATTATGATACCCGCGATATGCTATAAGTAATTCTATTAATATGGTTATTTTGAAATTGAATTCATTACTCAATACGAACGTGATTTATTATAAACTAAATTATAACACAGAGTATAAAGCCATACTTCCTTATCGTAGAAACAACCAACTCTACCATGTCTACACGGGTGTTTCTGACTTTTACCTGACATGAGCCACGTTGCAGAAAGTGATATATATGATCGATTGTAAGTCAGAATTTTTGCGCGTTTCAACCAATAAGATTCGTGCATTTAGAACACATGATATGACGTACAATCGATTGTAACTTACAATCGATTGTATCTCTTTCTGCAATGGGGCCATGGAGTGGTGCAACCAACAGAATAATTATATAGACTGATTTTCGGTCTACTGTACACGCTGTACCTTCCCATTTAAATGTCACAGATAATATGATGAGAACGTTACTCCGCATGCATCATTATCTGTTTGATATTGTTTTTATCTCCGGGGGTTCGTACATACCATACGTTCTATCCAAACACCGAGCCACTAGATGGAAAGCTCGAGGTACTATGACCTTTGCTCTGCTGTTAATATAATTTTTAAGAAACAAACTACTAAAGAATTGATACCCCAACCGAAACCCTAACCCCAACCCCAATGGCGTAGAATGTGATAGGAACAATCGGTGGACGAAATAAAGAAATACGGAAAGTGTGCCCTTCCATTAATTTGTGTGACCCCTCAATCAGTCCGACAACCCTAATCCACTGTCCAACCCTATACAAAACATTGTAAAGTTAGTCCTCATCATATTACTCCAACCCTAACCGAAACCCTAACTCAAACCTTTACCGCAAGTCTGCAACCTAACGCAAACCCTAACTTCGTGACCCCCCCCCCCCCCCCCCCACCCCCACCAGAGTTACGTCACAGTTTAAAGGGATAGTTGAGTTCTGGTAAGGAGAGTACAGTTTTGGTGAAACTGAATTTTAGTAACCAAAACCTGCATCATTACATTACAAACTAATAGTTATAACTAGAAAGGAACACAAAATTACAAATGACGTAGTAAATATCATGTTATCATTCAAAAAGAGCCGTTAAAACGTAAGAGGGCGCTCTCTAACCACTCATCGGTTTCAACCATTTTGAATAAAATATTGTGCATGTGATGCTTTGTTGAAATAGTGATTAGATAGAGAAATAACCAACAACTATTCAACTATTTTGTAACTTTTTGAAAAGAGGAAGCATTTGTTTGAACTTTTAACGGCTGGTTCAAAATTCTCTAATAAACCTGGGGCCCCAGGTTTATTACAAATTGTTATATTTATGGATATTTCAGCCGTCTCTGAACCGATTTTGATCAAACAAAGATGATTTTATTATTTTAATATTATGCTCTTTCAAATTTTACCCTCAGTTTTTCATTACCTCACCCAAAAAAAAAAGTAGTCTAGCGCCCTCTCTACCAAAACTCAACTATCCCTTTAAAATGGATCTAGTATAACATTGTCCAAATCCACAAAACATAATACTTCGAATTTAGTGGTTCTCTCATACCGTGTTGTATTCGTAATACCAATAGAAGCATGGAAAAGGTTTTTTTTAATTTTTTTTATTTCTCTTTTGTTCAAACGGTTTTACGAAGTTTGTGCAATGAGATAGCGAATATTACTTTGCATTTTCGCTCATTACTCGGCCATATAACAATCAACGTGAACTTTGCACACATTACTCAGTGGAAATATCAGACCCCACAAATGCAAATTTCATTAGCCATTCGTCGCTTTTTTTTCTTTCTTTTACATGTCAACAAAAGTTACTAAATCTCTTTTATGCAGTCTGATGTTATGCTGTTCCTCATAACTTAACTACATTATTTCGAGATACGAGTCCTGACAATAGGCGATACCAGAAACTCGCATTCTTATTGACAATATTGCTTGGGGCTATATGCTTCTGCAAAATATTGGCATTGGATGGCGGGGTTCGGAATACGTACCCCGCAACAGCAGTATACTGTATATAGATGTTATAGTAGGATGTGATGACATGTGTGATGCACTATATGAAGAGCTTAATTCCAAAAGGCGCTAAATCCACTTTCAATCAAAATTGAGTTCACACCATCAGTACATTAATTAGCTACGTAGCTATCTAGAAATCTAAATTTGAGGACAAATTTCTCAATCAAAATCAACATAATATGGACCTTTACATTTTGATTTTCCCATAATGTGTATACAAAGTTTGACAAGAAACATGTTTTTAGCGCCTTTTGGAATTAAGCTCTTCATATATATGCGTCTTCAGTACATTGCTTCAGGCATGTTAGATGGTTGCACTTTTGCGTATACATACATTTCTTCTCTGTTAGAAGGTACACTTTTGTGTATACTTTACTGTATTCAATCATGATACATGTAAGTTTGATCGATAGTGTGGTATTATTATGAAGATTATCATAGTTGGACTTGCTGGTATTTGTTAGTCTATAATTCTGTGTATATTGTATTTGTTCAATTATGTCACCAAAACACAATTTGGGGGAGAGAAATCAAGTCAAATGTAATGAGACAATTCAATACAGAATAAATATTTTTTATCATCTGTTTTTAATCCATTATCAATAAGTCCTCTTTTTTATATGATAAAATAAAGACCTAAAAAATGAATACATTTTAAGGGATCTAGTAACTTTGTTGGCAAGTGCAAAAAGTGATGAGTGATTAATAAAATGTGTATTGGAGTGATTTGATATGTCCACAAAGTAATGTGTGAACATTTCACGTTAATTTGGATGTTTTTGGGGCTGAGATATGAGCCAAAATGCAAAGTGATTTTCACTAACTCGTTGTACTTACTTTGTACATGGCATGAAATTATCCCGTAGACAACTTCATATCTGAACACTTCAATCCAAAATATCTTTTGAACGAAATGGAAATTGGAAAAACCGAAACCTGTCCCATGCATGTATTGTTAATATGAATATAATAAGGTATGAGACAACCACTAGAGTTCCAAGTAAAATTGTAAGGATTTGCCCAATGTTACTAAGTCCCTTTAATTTGGTAACAAGAGAGGAGGAATAATGTAACAATCTCTGTCATTAATTTTCTTCGAAGAATCTCATCCAGGTAATAATGAAATTGTAGATCATGATTATAAATTATACAGTACCCAGGCATCTAGGGTCATTGTACTATATAATAATACAGACGTATATTGGCTTGCCATCTTCATCACACAATACTCATAAAATAACATACAGACGGAGACGAGAGGATACAGAGAAACGAACGAAAGACATACCGCCATCGGCGAGGTTAAAGGGATAGTTGAGTTCTGGTAAAGAGAGTACAGTTTTTGTCAAACTGAATTTTAGTAACCAAAACCTGCACCATTACATTACAAAGTAATAGTTATAACTCCACCATGCTCGAAAGGAATACAAAATTACAAATGACTAAGTTAAAAGCCTGTTATCATTAAAAAAAGAGCCGTTAAAACTCAAAAGGGCGCTCTAAACACTCATCGGTTTTAACCATCTTAAAATAAAATATTGTGCATATGATGTTTTGTTGAAATAGTGATTAGATAGAGAGATAATCACCAACTATCTAAAAGCCTCTTTTGTAAATTTTTGAAAAGAGGAAGCATTTAAAAAAATTGTAACGGCCGGTTAAAAATTATTGAATAATTGTGGGGCCCCACATTTATTACAAATGGTAATGTTTTTTGATATTTCAGCCATTTCTGAACCGATTTTGATCAAATAAAGTTTATTCTGTCATTAAAATTGTTAGCTCTTTCGTATTTGACACTTAGTTTTTCATTATCTCACAAAACAAATATTTTGTGTAGCGCCCTCTATACCAAAACTCAACTATCCCTTTAACCATTACCTTTGATTACTTATTGATCATGATGTTTACAACGGAATACAGTGGCATGGCCAGTGGCGACTCAAATCGGGTCGGCTTAGAAGGAGGGGGGGGGGGGGGGGTTAGATACTTCGTAACAATCGCGTAGCTATATACGGGGCAACGTGCCCCCAATGATTTTACATAAACAATAACAAGACATAAGAAGAAAATAATATGTTTAAAAACAAAAAAATTTAATAATACAGACATACATAAGATATGCCCCCTATAATTCGCGTTCCCCCTAATCATGCACTCTATCCTTTTGAATGTCACAAGAAGGGTTTGGGCGGGGGTACGTCAGCGTGAGAAAAAAAAAGATTTAATTTGTCATTTCATTTCTTGTGTGCGCTCTGATCAGCAAATCAAAATGTGGACAATGGAAGTACGATTATAAGTAAATGCATTACAATACAATATATAGCTTAGTTACAAGCTAAGTATAATTTAGATGACTGGGTTAGAAATATAACAAAATCGTGATCTGTTCGGTTAGTTGCCAACTATTTTGAACTTTGAACAAAACAAATGCTCATAATTCAAATATCCATAGTTGTAGACTTACAAACATTGCTCTGTTCTTACTTTATTATCATATCTTCTAAAAATAGACTTGCCGTGGCAATGAAACTTAGCGGGGTCTCCCGAATATAGGCTCTTGTGACCCACGTTAACGGCCGCTACTTTTTGCGTTAGCTCTATCATCGAAATGTACTTAGCATGGAACTATGCTATCAAGGTTTCACGAATGAAGATCTTAATTCCAGAAAGCGCTAAATCCACTTTTTAAATTTGGAGAAAAGCAGGTTTCTTTGTCCAACTTTGTATACACCCATGCCTATGAGAATATGAAAATGGAGCGTTCCATACTATGATTTGATTGCATAATTTGTCATAAAATTTTGATTTCTAGTTAGCTTCGTAGCTTATTAATGTACATAATTGTATCATTAACTCAATTTGTATGGAAAGTTTATTTAACGCCTTTTAGGACTAAGCTCTACAAAATAATATAAACTTAGTTCTCTTGAAGTCATCTCACCACCATGCATGACTACGTGACATAATTATGGGAATAATTTAAAGACCTGTTGGGTTTCTGTCACATGAAATCGATCAACTACATGATTGGTTCTCCACGGGGGATCCCCGAATGCTATTAAGTAAAGCCTTTAACGTCTATATCAGTTTGCAACTAAAAAGTAACATGGTTGCTTACTAAGCACTATCCATAATATAAAGTTAATTTAAAGGGTAGTTTAGTTTTCGTAGAGAGGGCGCTGCACATCACTTGTTTTTTGGTGAGATAATGAAAAAATGAGTGTCGAATTTGAGAGAACATGCAATTTTAATGGCAGAATAAACTTGATTTGGTCAAAATCGGTTCAGAAACGGCTGAAATATCAATAAATATATTTGATCTTATAATTATTTGGGGCCCAAATAATTAGATGATTTTTTTTTCAAAAAATTTAAAAAATGCTTACACCTTTTCAAACATTTTCAAAAGAGGTTTTTGAATAGTGATCTCTCTATTCAATCATTATTTCAACAAATCATCACATGCATACTTTTGTATGAGAAATGTAATAACCATAAAACAACAAACTCATAGACCTATACCCATATAATGTACATGTAGATTAACCTTGTCCCAATAAAGTAAAATATGTTCATGTTATTCTGTTGAAAGATATAAATACATTTCCACGCAGTAACGAGAGAACATTAATCGATAAACCCATGGTCAGGGAGGCTATATATACGGTCTTGATTAAAGGATAACTGAGTTTTGGTAGAGAGGGCGCTACACAAAATAATTTTTTTGTGAGATAATGAAAAACTGAGTGTCAAATTTGAAAGAGCATACAATTTTAATGGCAGAATAAACTTTATTTGATAAAAATCGGTTCAGAAACGGCTGAAATATCCATAAACATAACCATTTACAGTCAAACCTGTCTTAGCGGCCACCTGTCTATAGCAGCCAACCTGCCTATAGTGGCCACCTGTCTATAGCAGCCAACCTGCCTATAGTGGCCACTCAAAGTGATGCCTTGCAGAGAAAAACAGTGTAATGTAACCTGTCTATAGAGGTCACCTGTCTACAGTGGCCACATTTCTTGTCTCCCTTGGGTGGCCACTATAGACAGGTTTGACTGTATAATAAATGTGGGGCACCACAAGTATTTGATAATTTTGAACCAGCCGTTACAATTTGTTTTTAAAATGCTTCCTCTTTTCAAAAAATTTCAAAAAAGGTTTTTAGATAGTTGTTGATTATCTCTCTATCTAATCACTATTTCAACAAAACATCACATGCACAATATTTTTATTTTAAATGGTTTATAATTTTGAACCAGCCGTTACAATTTGTTTTTAAAATGCTTCCTCTTTTCATAAAATTTCAAAAAAGGTTTTTAGATAGTTGTTGATTATCTCTCTATCTAATCACTATTTCAACAAAACATCACATGCACAATATTTTATTTAAAATGGTTTAAACAAATTAGTTTTTTGAAAGCGCCCTCTTTAGTTTAAACAGCTCTTTTTAATGATAACAGGCTTTTTACTTAGTCGTTTGTAATGTTTGTATTCCTTTTGAGCAGGGAGAATTTATAATTATTAGTTTGTAATGTAATGGTGCAGGTTTTGGTTACTAACATTCAGTTTGACTAAAACTGTACTCTCTCTATATACCAGAACTCAACTATCCCTTTAAGTAGAGCTGAACATTACAAGTCGATATCGTCTTTGGACGTAATTACATTTCCATGGACGTCCGCTCGTGAAAGACATGATTGTGATTGAAATCTTGGAAGAACCGCGTCGAATTGATTCAGAGAATGCATGTACCTCATCATTCCCCTTTCCAAGAGACATAGTAAAGGGATAGTTGAGTTTTGGTAAAGAGAGTACCGTTTTGGTCAAACTGAATTTTAGTAACCAAAACCTGCACTATAACATTACAAACTAGTAGTTACATGTATACCGTAGAACACCATCGTCAAGCACCCCCCAAGCACCTATACGCATCTTGCTTTAAAGACGTTTCCATGAGATTCACCTCCATTATTATCCTCATGAATATTCCTCACCATTATTGGCATTCATGATTAAAGTTTCCCGTTTGGACAGAGAGCGGGCGCTCTTTAAAAGCAAGATGCATATAGGTGCTTGGGGGTGCTTGACGATGGTGTTCTACGGTATACTCCACCATTTTCGAAAGGTAAAGAAAATTACAAACGACTAAATAAAAAGCCGTTATCATTCAAAAGGAGCCGTTAAAACTCAAGACGATGCTCCCTAAAAAAGCTTTTGTTTCAACCATTTTTAATGAAAAATTGTGCATGTGATGTTTGGTTAAAAGGTAAGAATTGTTTTGTTCAACGACTGGTTCAAAATTATTGAATTATTGCGGGGACCCTCAATAAATACAAATGGTTATATTTATGGATATTTCAGCCGGCTCTGAACCGAAATCAAGTTTATTCTGTCATTCAAATTGTATGCTCATTCAAATTTGACACTCAGCTTTGTATTACCTAAAAAAAAAAGGTATCTCTTGAAGCGCCCTCTATACCAAATCCCTATAAGGGATAGGGCAAAAGGGTAGTGGTGAAAAGATACAGGGGGGGGGGGGGGGCATGGATGTCATGTGCCCCAAAGAATGTAAAGAAAACAAATGTACATGTATGTGCAAAATTACATTAAAATAAAGAAATAGAGCCACTACAAGGGGACAACAATGCCCATATAATGCAAATCTTATTATCACCCAACCAAACAAAAGAAGAAAAACACATCTTTCTGATGGTCCGCATGATTATATCGATGGACATAATTAGCTGCAATATATTGTCGGAACAAACTTATGATCGAAGGCATATAAAACGTATAGCAAGGGAGTGGTAAAAGGAGACAATAGTGTCCTAACGGGAAAATTGCCCTTCTGTTTAAAGCAGAGAGGTGGGTGTCTTTCCCACCTCTCTGTTTAAAGTATGTCCCAATCACTGATCACTGCCCCCTCGCTTTCCTCCCAACCAGCCAACGGTAAAAAAATACAAAAGGGAACGTCATATCACCATTTTAATTATCAACAAAACACTATGTGTTATGGAATATAAAAACAATAATATTTTCAATGCATGCGCCCAGCTCCTTTTCTCCGTTTTCCTTTTTGCTCTGTTTCTCCCTTCTGTGTAACAACTTCTAACTAAGTTTGCACCTCGGGAGATTTAATTTGCTACTTGGAAAGTAATCATTTTGAAGATCGATCGACGCGGTCCAATATAGCGTTTTCATAATTGTGTCGATTTCGACAACACCTGTACCAATATGGATATACTTTGCGGTAAACTGCTTTTTGAAAATAGAAGGGGTCATTGGTGTAGTTAGGGGCATGTGCCCCCCCCCCCCCCCCCCCCAAAAAATAAAATAAAATAAAATAAATAAAATCAAAATAAATACAAAAATAAATAAATAAATAAATTAATTAAAAAAGATAAAATAATAATATAATAAGAATACTAAATTTAAAAATATATACAAATAAAATTAAAATAAAAATACAAAATACAAAATACAAAATCAATCAATCAATCAATCAATCAATCAATCAATCAATCAATCAATCAATCAATCAATCAATCAATCAATCAATCAATCAATCAATACAAAATCATATTAATACCAATTTGACCAAAAACAATACAAAAGAAATACATAGGGTGGGCCCCCTCCCAAACGGTGCGGTTGCCCCCCCCCCCCAAAAAAAACACAAAAACAAAACAACAACAACAAACAAACAAACAAAACAAACAAACAAACAAACAAACAAACAAACAAACAAACAAAAAATCAGTCCGATCATGCACGCTTTGGTGCTGGAAAGGGCAGTGCTTACATTTCCGTGAACCTACGTATGTCATTATAAGCTTGTTATTATCCATCAATCCCATTATGAAGAGAAAACAGCATTTCAGATTAGAGATAGTACATGTACTGTTTGTCTGATTGCTCGCATGACTCCATCATAAGATACTATATATAGCGGCAATATGTTGTCAGAAACAACACATAGTTATCAAGGGAACAGAAAACGTCGTAAAAATGTTACATTATTATTTGGGTTGTGATTTTAGATAAAAAGATGTATTTGATGCTTTGCATAATTTCCTGATGAGTTAACCATAGTAATTTAAAAGGAAGTCTTCACGTCAAAGTGCAGCGACGTTTCAACAACGCCATACATGCATTTTCTTCATTTACATATGCGGTGTCAATAATTCTGAACATTATTTATCTTTCATTATTCTTTTTTGTTGTTGTAATGGCCAACTCGTTATAGACATATTAATGATTACAATTTGTGACAATAGTGACAATTATTTCAAATGTGTCCAAACCTCAGCAATTAATTAGCAAAAAGCGCTTAGCATTCTTTGCTCATTACTATGTACATGTACTTGGCCATACAAACTATGAAGTTTATCTTTCATGTAATGTACACACATCACTCGGTGAACATAATTTATTAGATTACAGCAATACACATTCATCAGCCCTTTTGTTAATTATCGCATGTATCCGAATGATATCATCAGAACCAAGGAAACAAAAGCGGGGGATATGGGCAGGGGTGCATGAGAACGATCAAAGCCCTTTCAAATATTATCACAACAAATCAAAACGAGGGCGGGTGGCTTGCTTTCGGAACTAAGATTTTGCACGACTTCTTCATGTCTTTAGTAAAAACAACAACAACAACAAAACCGGGTGAGATGAAAAGCCTTCACGTATAATAGTACATCGACTTCTTCCGCGACACCCTATCTTTCACGCCACATCGTGTCAGATGAACATGTGAACCCCGGGGCTGTAGCGAGAGCTTTCTCATGCCATTTGTCAGGGCGCCGCCGCTTAAAGACCCACTCATATGTTTGTATCCTGTTGATAATGGTGTTTTAAAGGGATAGTTGAGTTCTGGTAAGGAGAGTACAGTTTTAGTGAAACTGAATTTTAGTAACCAAAACCTGCATCATTACATTACAAACTAATAGTTATAACTAGAAAGGAACACAAAATTACAAATGACGTAGTAAAGATCATGTTATCATTCAAAAAGAGCCGTTAAAACGTAAGAGGGCGCTCTCTAAACACTCATCGGTTTCAACCATTTTGAATAAAATATTGTGCATGTGATGCTTTGTTGAAATAGTGATTAGATAGAGAAATAACCAACAACTATTTAAATACCTATTTTGTAACTTTTTGAAAAGAGGAAGCATTTTTTTGAATTTTTAACGGCTGGTTCAAAATTCTCTTATAAACCCGGGGCCCCGGGTTTATTACAAATTGTTATATTTATGGATATTTCAGCCGTTTCTGAACCGATTTTGATCAAACAAAGATGATTTTATTGTTTAAATATTATGCTCTTTCAAATTTTACACTCAGTTTTTCATTACCTCACAAACCAATTAAGTAGTCTAGCGCCCTCTCTACCAAAACTCAACTTTCCCTTTAAACCTTTCTATATTGTTTCAGTGACTATGGTGTCTATGGGACTCTTGTGCGCGTTATTACATAATATCAATATTTATAAGCGAACCATTTATATATATATAACTAATTCATTATGTATACGCTAAATTCAAAGATTTTGATTTTGAATTTGATTTGAATTTATTTCCATATTTCACAAATAATTTGTTTCAACAAGTAAATATACAAACAATATATTCATAAACGAAATATAATATAAATACACAGAAGACTAATATACAATAAATATTACATAATCAATAATTTGTTTGTAATTAACATAACGTGAAATATGGGAGAACCAAAAAGAGGCAAAGCTTGTAAAACATTTGGTTCCCAGATGACAAATAAATTCACAGATGACAAATGAACAAACTATACAAACATGTATGGATTTATTCAATACGTTGAACTCAAGCTTATAGTTTAATTATTTTCGGACGCACATTAATGTTTGCCACCAATTCATGAAGCAAGACTGGAGAACAAAATAATATTGTTCGTAAACAAAATAATTGCATATGGTATCGGAGTATTGTCAATATTTCAAGATTTTAAGCTTTCAATAATCTAGAGTTTAATAAGGCAAAGTTAAGTCACTATTTCAAGATTTTAAGTTTTCTATAATCAAGGGTTTAATAAGGCAAAGTTAAGTTGCCTTTTAACAACAGAACTTAAACTCTGCGGCTCTAGCACCTTACCCCACCCAATATTACTTGCAAGGTTGCCGCGGCGCCCCCGCTAAACCAACACTCGCGTTCTGTCGAAAGGTCTGTCTTATATACGATATGTTGTTAATTGCCTAAGGCGTCTATCTCTCACCCTTTCGCTAGGATCCCCCCACCCTCCATCACTGCCTCCCCCCCCCCCCCCCCCCTAGTGGTGGAAATTGAATAGAATATACATTCGTAGAGCCGTCCTTTTCCCCTTCTTTTATACCCATCTTAGGGGAAACTTATTCCAGCCTCTACACTGTTAAAACGCTGTGTAAAAAAACGCTGTGTAAAAATGGTTGTAAAATCTTTTCATACAACTTTAGGTGTAGCATGATAAGTTGTATGAAGAAGGGTTGCGTGAAGCGGCCATTGTTCAAGCGTTGATGAAACGTGTTAAATCACGTGATAGTTTCGACCGCAAAATCACCGCGTCAAAACCTCTTGTGTCCCTTCACAAACCAAGCGAACCGAGATAGCGCAGTCGATATAGAGAACAAATTAAAACAACAGTTGTGTAAACTTTAAACAACTGGGGTTGTTGAATGTTATCAACAACAGTTGTTGAATTTGTTTACACAGCGTTTTAACAATGTAGGATTTGCACCTCATGCGCCATTAACCATGCTTATTTGACAAGGTAAAAATTGTAACAATAAAGAAAATATTAATAATGAGCGCCCCATATCCCGGATAATTTGCCTACTCCCTAATCAAAAGGAACAATATTTTCTATTTTGTTCGATCATAATGATAAGTAGGTATATCTTAGATAGTCAAAATTAATGAAAACTCAAATTATGTTTAAAGATTGAAGCAAAGCAAGAGTGTCAGTGGCCTAGCGTGCATGGTCGGCCCGATAAGGGGGCACGCGAATAATTGGGGCCACACTAATTGTATCTCTTTATTTTATAAACGATTTTCCCCTGATGTTTTTGTTTGTTGTGTTATTATTTTTGTCAAATCATTGGGGGCACGTGCCCCCCCCCCCCCCCCCTAATGCCCCTGGCGCTTCGCCTCTGCAGTATGTAAACATGGTAAAGGCGAGGTAAAGAGTATTGCGTGACGAAATTAGGTTCCCAAAATAGATTTGTGTGCTATTGTGTATAACCAAGGAGCGTCTTGATATAAGCAGGGTGGTATTCCCTGATACAACTTTCTCATGCATGCACTGCGTAAAAAAGGACAATAAAAATAAAGATAGATTCATGTGTGTCGATTGCGAAACCGAATCGCAGCTGTCACCATTCTATCAGTGCAAAAGTCAACCAAAGTTTTTGCATGAATATTTCAAAATATAGGTTTATAAAGGACTTGCTCAACTAGTTGGATCCATAAACTAAAACTTAATGGGGAACTTCTCATCCCGTGGAATGCAATAAAAAAAAAAACACGGGCGGTCATACATTTAACTATATAGACAACAAAGCCCGGCGCAGAAAGAGCCGACTCGACCCGATCCGACTGGTTTTGCTCAGTCGGAGCCGAGTCAACATGTTGAATCGGACTCGAATGACCTCTGACTGGCACTTGATTGACAAAACCGAAGTCCTGAAGCAGCGTAGACGGAGTTAATCAGGCTGAAAACCAGTCGTATCGGGTCGAGTCGGCTCTGTGTGCATTGCCTCACGACTCCGATTTTGCCAGTCGGAAGCCAGTCAGGCCCGATTCAACATGTTGAATCGCCGGCGACTGAATCGAACCGATTGTGACTTTCAATCGGGTCGGGTCGGATAGGGTTATTTTTTCCATTATTCCTCTAACTTATTTTTGTAATGATAATGAAAATCAAACTTTTGATTCACATCCGTTTCAATACCAAGATGAGCAAGATATTCTACGGCATCTCCTGGGGGGGGGGGGGGGGGGGGGCTTCCTGTGATCGTGAATTGTTTAAATTTGTGTATCTAAAATATGGAGAACACGTGGATGTTGTAGCATATATAATGATACAAATGATTATTTCGTGCTACCGACGAAATGTATGTATTTCAGGAGAAATGTTAATAATTGGCCCACTAGACTCAGCGGGATGTTTATGGGCACAGCGAGACCCGAAAGAAAATTGATCATCGAAAGTTGATGGGAACTTCACAAAAATAATGAGCCACGTAGTCGCAGCTGTCAAAAGTTCAGCAAATATCAAAGATAACAAAGAAAGTATCTTAGCAAGTGAAAGTTACAAAGTGAAGTTTCTCAGGCCAAAGTCTCAGAAATTACAGAGGGCCAAAAATGTTACTAAAATAATAATTTTAACGGGGATATCATAAGTCAGAGTTGTAATCCCAAAATGGATGTTTGTAGTAAAAGTAAGATTCTTGTGAATGAAGTGGGATTAAAAAATAACGCTATTTGCTAAGTGAAAAATGAAAATTAATTTCAGATTTTATAATTTTGGTCCATTGGTTTTGACTACAATCGAAAGGGTTTCATTTAACTAATAATATCTTCAAAAAAGGGAGACAGCTAAAAATAAAAAATAAAATAATTATTTTGTAACCAAATGCAAAACAACAATGTAGGCTACAAGGGGAAATGTGAACATGGTTTTGTTTTGTGACGTTTTTTTTTTCGTTTTTTTTTTTATTCATTCCAATAATAAATAAAAGGGTGTATACTATATTTTTAAAAATATACAGAGTAACAAATCATAAATACAACAAATCATCAAATTTAACAATAACTTAGGCTCGCCTGTTTCAATTATAACAATCTGAATAAATTAATAGAATTTTAAAAAGGCTCCGGGGCCTTGTGAATGAGAGTTCTCTCAAATTGCTAAGAAAAATTACTAATATGGGCATATTATTATAATCTCGATGTCATAACATACAAACCGGCAAACAAATAAATATGTAATGTATACATATTCGACTAAATATTAAATGATCAATCAGAAGATCAAATAACTCATGAATATTTTACCAAAAAGTATGTTTTAAGATTTTTTCGGGGGAATAATTAATGGTGAAAGCTTCAATTTATTCTATAATTTTCAGACGATGTGATACATATTATATGTAGGGAGACGTGCATTAACCTAATCAAACTATATTATGATGTTCCTATCTGTGCTTTTACGCTAATTACAATGTCGAGCCTTGATCGTCTCCATTATCATCTCATCAGGTAATTAATAATCTGCGCTATATACCATGCATACAGATTACACAATTATATCAGCTATTTAAGGCCCGGTCACATATCACCGAAAAGCAAAAACGGATGCCCGGCGGTCAGTAAAATTTTCAATCCGTTTGTTTCCGTTCGTATGCGTTCCTTGTCTCTCCTTGTTAGGCGATCTGGCGGAATGTTGATTACCTGAAGGGTAATTCCACGCCAAATGAGCCAAAAGTGGAAAAATCCAATGAGGATTATTTCTGATCTTATTTATTTTTTCTGGATTTTTTTTCCTCATAAATCATGATCACATAATGATATCTTTCAGTTTACATGATTCAAAAATAATGTTGGGCGTCTCCTGATAGGAGAAACAGACACCATACATGAACCTATACACAAAGGACTACACAGTGCCTATTTCTAGATTTTCTTTATTTTATGCATTCCTTTCTAGTATTTTTCTGTTTTAAGGTACCAAATTGGATGATTGAATATCACATTATGTATTCAGATTAAAAATTCAGTCTTTTGAGAGCCCTGAAGTATATTTTTAATGAATAAAAAACTCTGTCCTTCCGTTACTGTCCTTCCGTTACCGAACAGTGAATCAATTAACTTTTTGTAATTAATATACCAATAGACATATTTTTTTCAAATAAGTGTTGTAATACTCTTAGAACATTAGGGAATGGACTATGAGCCAATATTACATGATAGCCCTCTTAACTTCACAGAGATTGGGTCATAACTAAAGGACTTGAAAATCCATGTCCATTTTGCCGTCCTTCCGTTACCGGCCTCATTAGTGTCCATATTTAATAAACGTAATGTAAAAAAATAAATAAAAAATAGGAAATCAAAGGTGTCCCACCAAGAGTCTCAGAAATGTAATTTACAATGATAAATCATAAGCAGGATTCTAGAATTATTTGATTTAATTTCAAAAATTCCGTCTGAATGTCCTTCCGTTACGGTGGAATTGCCCTGAAGCAATGGAGACGACTTTCACCACCGGAAATTTTTTATCTCGCAAATGTTCTATTCGTCGAGCATCCGTTTACGCTATCCAGTGATGTGTGACCGGGCCCATAGAGACACGAAGCAAATCAACTGTTTGCTTTGATTAGTCTAATGCACCTTCGATTAGTCTTTCCATTCGCGACTTGGGCATGCTATTAAATGATGATGATAATGGATGTATACAGTTAATACAGTCTATTAAATCAAGGAGGTACTCCTTGATTAAATCGCTGGTGCTTTTAGATGTATTAAATATTTTAGAGTGGTATAGCGATGGGGATATGAGGGGAGGGGGGGGGGGCGTAATAGCCCCTTTATTTATTCTAGTTTCCCTAACTGCCCCCCCCCCCCCCCACCATTAATCAGTGACGTAGCTACAAAGGGGGGGGGGGGGGGCACACGTGACCCTAATAATTTGACAAAATAATACGACATATAGATGTGCTCCCCGAAATATTTTACGAGCCCCCAATCATTCGAACCACGCTACGCTATATACTGATGATAATGAATACATTCATTATCCGTTAATTAAAACAATATGTACCCTAAAACTATCAAAACTGGCCATCGGGTATTGGGCATGTTACTCATGAACGTGATCAAATGGATGTAAAAAGTAGTTATTAAAGCCAAATAACACTATTGGGAAAGTGACCGAAAATATCTATAATGGCCAAACTAATTGATCAGTATTGTTTAATAAGTATAAAAAAGGGTTTGTGTGCTAAAATCCGCACCTAAGTATAGTTAAATGCAGAAATATCGAAGGAAATTCAATGCATTCCAGTAAAATTTGGCCTAAATTCACCACCCGTTCGCACCTGTCCACGCCGCGGCTAGCGCCGGGCTGGAGATATCGACAAGCCAGCATACCGTGAACACGTGCGATAGCAACTAGTTTGCCCGCAACGTATATGGGGTTCCGCATGCGGTTGAATTGAACTGTGTCAAAGATCGTTTTATTTCGAACCTGTTAATGCTCAATTAGTCGATTTCAAAGCAGTTTTTGTCCAAATCATTACATTAACATCCAAGTTATGATTACGTAGTAGGTAATGAAAGCATATTTTTCATTTTGTGTGTGTGGGGCGTTTTCCAGTACTGTTATTTGACTTTAAGCGATGGCGCTTTTAAATGTATTAGATGAACGGCGAAGCTTAGAGAGATGGAGGTAAAAGTGGGGATATAAATCAACCACGCAGAAATGATCCAGTCCATCCATTTGCGCCCCGTCCCCAAGAAGTTGTTGTCAAATGATTGCGGAAAGGGAGCATAACCCCCTCCCCCACCCCTCCCCCCCCCCCCCCCCCCCCCCCCCCCCCCACCTCCCCCTGACCCTCATCACATATCTATGTCACTGGTCGTAAAGCTATTAGGCGCTGATGCTTTTACACGTATTAGGAAATGACTTTAGCCTTTCAAATCTAACTAATTAATGGGAACCCATATTGACAGTACGGCTTGGGTGTTAATGACTTCAGCGCATAGAGAATGCTATTTATAACGCCCACCTTTTTAAACTGTTATAACTGTTATGTCGATTTTAAATCATCATCTTGGCTATTGTTACCTTTTCGTGCTTGCATGGAAAGTGATTTCCAATGTCATTTTCCCCAGGATAGTTCAAGTTTGAACAAGGAATTGGGATCGTTGTTCTTATGAACATGCGAACGAGACCATGACTTTGTATACAAGATATCCATTAATTTAATGATTGTTGACTCCAAATTATTCAGAAAAGTTAGAAGGGGAGTGTACTGCACGGGTGTGAGTCCTGTCCCTTGTCAATGATATGGACAACACTACCCAGCGATGGAGGGACATTATTTAAATCTAGAGAAGACCCGAACGAACGAACGGACGAACGAACGAACTTTAAAGTTCATAATTATGACAATCTTACACAGGCCTCTAAAAAGTGTGTCTAGTGATAACGATCACGCATTTCCTCTTTGTTTGGCATGGTAGGCGAAGTGATTGAATTTTGTTTACAGAATATCTCACAAAGGTACCTCGGAATTCATTTAGATGAGTAAGGATTTCATTACACTGTACAACGGCTGGCTGGCAATCTAAATCTTTCGTTGAGTCTATTAATCATGATTATATTTGGAACACAATAAGTGATTGGTTTTGGGGCGTCTTTATTTTCTTAAGATCCTTATCCTTAAAATATAATATAAGTTGTTAGAAACAAGGATGAATATGACACTAAAATATGAAAAGCAAAGTAAAGTGTAAAATACCTATACAAGTTTATTGCGATTTTATCTTACTCGAGGCCATTTTCATTTAATTCAGGAGATTTAACGATGAATTTTGGTATGAAGCCAACAACTTAATCAATTTCATCAAATATTGTATGCATTAAATCTAAATCTAAATCATCAATACATTTACATGCATAACTTCCTCTTTCATCTCTAATACATGTAGCTCGGCCTCTTTATGACAATTTTCATTTATTTTTCAGACCATGCATTACCATGTCTCGTACTACGTTGTGCCACTCGCATTGAGATTGTACATTGTAAGAACTGGTTCCCGTTTTGTAGGGGTTAAGACAGTTTCCGTCTGTTAATTTGTATTTATTTTTTGCACCACCTATTCTTTTCCGCTGTGTTGAATCGTTTAATCTTTCTGCTCTATCACAATGCCCCTTTGTTAATATCACCATATTGTATGTTAATATAATTTCCGTACGTGCTAATGGACAATACACTGATTCAAGTCGATTCAATTCCTATTCTCACTGAAAATGGACTTTGCTCCATCCGTCGTCTTTCTATCATCATGGTCATGCCTTTTATACTTATCTCTCAACTTGTTCCCCACTTGATTTTGCAATCCTCATATATATATATATAACAATTAAATAGTTAATACAGGTCCCATGATGTATCAGTTGGGAATGGGTTGATGATGATATATTATCATTCTTTTTAAACAATTTTCTCTTATTATATTCTTTATTCTCACAAGAGTGTTACCGTCTTTTTTCTTGCATAATATTACCATCTTCAGCTATACTAGCTTTTATCACCAAAAATTAGATTATCCTCTTCATTTTTAAGTTTCAACCACATCTGCCTTACCAAAATGTTTACCCGTTGTATCTTTTCCTCACTTTTAACCAATTTTCTCTCATCATCAACCCCCCCCCCCCCCCGAGCCCTTTGTTTATAATACTTCTCATAATTTTTCGTGATCGCCGCCGCCCAGTTTTCCCCGCCAATAACTAGATCTCCTCTCCATTAACTATCTTTCCATCCCTTTTACCTCTCCCGATGCATTTTCTCCCCTTATACTCATTTTCTCCTATTATCTGCACTCCTTCAGAGCCTCTATGTCCTTTGTGAATAATACTCATCATAATTTTTGTGATCGCCGCCGCCTAGTCTTTCCCGTCCAAAACTAGACTTCTGCCTTCTCCGTGGTATTTTCTCCCTTATTTTACCCATTTGCTCTTATCATTATACACCAAGATTTTCCCGCCGAAAAAATAGATTTCGCTTTCCCATTCGCGGCTTTATTGTACCACTTCTGCCTTTTCCTAATGTAGTTTCTACATTTTATTTAATTTCCTTATTATCTACACTACGACCTCTCACTTTATTTGTATCGTTCCGACGCTTTTCTTTCCACCGAAAATTGTAAAAGCTTTCCACTTTATCCATTACCCCCGTCCGTCTAATTCCAAAAAGCGGCCATTTATATTAATTCCTAAGCCAAGTTCACTCCCTCGTATTTTTCGCATTATTTCCCAATTTTTGCTCACTCTCATCACAAATTTATAAAAAGCAAAGCTAAGAATATTATCGCATCCTCTTAGAAGTGGCGGGTGGCTGAGTATTTATATTGACCTTGGGCTGGCTTAACCCATTCACCATTATGCGACCGCACCATGCCCGTTATTTAACTATGGGCTTTCCGCGCGGTATGATTATTATAGGGTTAATGGTTAGCGATGACTTGAATTGAACGCCGGTGACTTTTTTTTTTTCGTTTTCGGTCATGCTCAATGTTATACATTTAAGTGGAAATGGAGGCACGCAACAAAGAATAAATAGCGGATGTAAAATGGATTATACATTTTACCATGGTTACCGCTTGTGGATTTTAACACATCTACTATACTCGCGGCGTCACCATTTTCTTTTCTTTTTAGTGCTGCATGAATGTGTCTATTTTGTATTTCCTTCTATGATTGTTATGTGTACGTTTGCATTGTACGTATCTACGTGTCTGACTACAGGTATGTTTTTTTATTTTATAGAGTAACACGGTTTATATACAGACTCTCTCCATGTTCAATCTATCATGTATGCCACATCGCAAACGTACTAACAGTATACAGTGGTATCTGCTTAATAATTGGCGATTTGGTAGGCACTTGCAGAACGCTTGTTACATATTTATCTGTAGAACAGCGATTAATTTGAAGACATTTTCAGAAGTTTTTGCCAAATATATTTAGCTTTTCCCGTCCATTTTCAATCTGTTGTCATTCAATTTTATAAAATTTTACTTCAAATTTATAAAATTTTACTTAAATTTTATAAAAATGTACTTCAATTTCGTCCCGTGAAGCCTAATGCGCGCCAATGCCAACATAAATTTTGTCTTTGGTCGATCGATTTCACAAGTTTCAACTGAGTCCATTACAATTCAAACTTGTCGGTCACAGTTGCTGATCACATCTATGACCGACGAATTTAAATTGTTATGGACGATTATGTGTGACAAATGACTAATTTGGGTGGACTTAATGTGAAATTGATCGACCAAAGACGAAATTCAAGTTGCCATTAGCACCTTCCAGGATCTTAGGGACGAATTTGAAGTAAACATTTATAAAATCGAATGACAAAGTTTAGATAATGGACGGGACAACCTATACTAAGTCTTTAACAACAACGGTAAACCTATAAAATGAAACCCCATTATGTGGAGACCGGTGTATTGGGACGCTTTAAAGGACCTATAGCGTCTAGATGGCCTAATTTTCACAATTCGGCTCTCTATATGTAATTTGTCCTGAAGAAAAAGAATTTGGCAGTCATTTCTCATGAAATCAATCAATTTTGGGGTAATTAGTAAATGTCTAATTGTCATGGGAACGCCCCTTTTAAATCGCCAAAATGTGACGTCATCTAAATTACGGACTAATGAACTAAACACTGTAGATGACGCGTCATGACGTAAGCCAATTGTCAATCACATGTCAATCACGCTGCCGATTCCGGACTCTAAATGTGGGTGGGGCGTAAACTGGCTGCTAAGTGAGATTTGGCATCAGAAAACTAGTCTTAAATCACCACTGTGTTTATTTTCATGGATTTTTTTTTCGGCAGACCTATTTTGCAAGTCATCAACTATGGAATAAGTGCCAAAGTAAACGTTGTATTCTTTAGGTCCTTTAATAATGTATGAATAATTAATTGAGCTTGAGAGGAAACGTTACGGGAATGATTAACATGAAGGATTTTTCCTACTTAATAGTTATTATTTTTTATGTTGGTATTTAAATTTGATCAAGGATATGTTTATTTCAATAAACATACAGATGAATACAAATGTGACAATCTACTATTGAGAATTCATTTGTTATTGAATTTAAATGGATGCTTACGTTGTTTTTGCTGTAATTGTTTATTTGAATGTAGGCCTAGTTTAAAGGGATCTAGTAATTTTGTTGACACGTCCGAAAACTGAAGAAGGGTTGATAAAAATGTATCCTGTGATCTGATCAACTGAGTAATGTGTGGAAATTCCACGGTTAATGAGTGTAATATTATGATCGAGTAATCAGCGAAAATGCAAAGTGATATTTACTGCACTGACTTTATACAGAGTTAAAGGGATAGTTGAGTTTCGGTAAAGAGGGTCCAGTTTTGGTCAAACTGAATTTTAGTAACCAAAAACTGCACCATTACATTACAAAATAATAGTTATAACTCCACCATGCTCGAAAGGAATAACAAATTACAAATGACTTAGTAAAAAGCCTGATATCATTCAGAACTGAGAGCCGTTAAAACTCAAGAGGGCGCTCTCTAAATACTCATTGGTTTCTAACATTTTAAATAAAATATTGTGCATGTGATCTTTTGTTGAAATAGTGATTAGATATAGAGAGATAATCAACAACTATTTAAAGACCTCTTTTGTACATTTTTGGAAAGAGGAAGCATTTAAAAAAAATTGTAACGGCTGGTTCAAAATTATCGAATAAATTATTGTGGGTCCCCAAAATTATTAGAAATGGTTATGTTTATGGACATTTCAGCCATTTCCGAAACGATTTTGATCAAATAAAGTTTATTCTGTCATTAAAATTGTATGCTCTTTCAAATTTGACACTAAGTTTTTCATTATCTCACAAAACAATTATTTTGTGTAGCACCCTCTATACAAAAACTCGACTATCCCTTTAAAGTTCTCCTCTAGAGAATTTAAGATCCGAACACTTCAATCATACATACTGTTTTAACAAAAGAGACATTCGGATAACCGAAACCCATTAAGCCCGGCGCAGACAGAGCCGACTCGACCCGATCCGACTGGTTTCAATCAGGCTAGAGTTGGGCCCGGTCGGTCGGAGCAGATTTGTCGCGTTGAATCGGCCCCAACTGGCATCCGACTGTCTCTCGACTGGCAAAATGTGTCTCGCGAGGCACTGAAAACTGAGCCGATCGGAATGACAACCAGTCGAGTCGGCTCTGTCTGCGCCGGGCTTTACATGCGTCTATTGGCAAAGCGAATACAATACTAAGGTATATAACAGTTCCATATACGTTTTGAGGATTTTGACAACTGAATGTTACTAGATCCCTTTAATTGCTTCTTTGAATGTAAAACACCCATTTTTTAAGTACAGTAATGTAGGCCTAATGTAAATGCATTTTTGATTGTAGTGAAATGTGGAATTGACAGTGATTGGGAAACGGGGTACATATTGTAAAAAGATTCCGAGAATTCTCGTTGTGATAGACAAGCCGATATAACATATCGTAAACTTTTATAGGAAACCCATCTCATCTGGTGAAAATAAAAAGGTTACGTCTCACCTACTGATGCGCCGTCCAGATGGATAATGCTTATTTCGGGAGAAATGTTCGAGTTTTTAACATGTTTTACCAATTTCGCTTGTGCTTATTCAATTTCGACCGGGGGGTCATGACTTTCTACTCCCGATAAATATGACACCTAAGTGAAAGTTTCGCTCGAACAACGCTGTAAGTTGGACAAAAACAACCACCAAAAGAAGGGGAAATCTTTTTTTTTTTTTTTTTATGTATTCATATAGACTGATACTTGAATGCTTTTTTCCAGAATAATAGCTCGTAAGTATTTTGTTTTTCATTCGGGTGAGTACTTTTAATGTCGATAGTTTTAAAGGGATCTAGTAACTTTGTTGACATGTGCAAAAAGTGATGAGCGGTTGATACAATGTACATTGTTGTTATCTGATATGTCCACTTGGTGTTATGTAAACATTTCAAGTTATGGACGTTATATGGCCGAGTAATGAGCAAAAATGCAAAGTGATATTCACTAACTCATTGCACTCACTTTGTACACGGTTTCCGCCGTCCAGTGAATAATTTAACATCTGAACACTTCAATCGTAAATATCTTTTTAACGAAAGGGAAATTTGAAAAACTGAAACATGTCCCATGCTTTTATTGTTAATAAGAATACAACAAGGTATGAGGGAACCGCTTGAATTCCAATTGGATTTTGAGGATTTGGACAATGTTACTATTCAAGTCCCTTTAAGTTTTAGTCGTTGTCCAACGTAATTTAAGGATATTCTGTTGATGTTAACAAAATTGCTGACCAGCGGATTTTCATTTATAATAATGTTGCACAGTAAATAATGCTGACAAAACCATTTCTTTCTTTTTATTAATAATTTAATATATTTTCGCAAAAGTATCTGCCATATTATTGATCTTAACATATCTTCACATGGAGCACCAAGGTAATGACGTTGCATTTCTTCTGTTGTAATGGTTCTGTACAACTTATCCTTTGATTTCGGTTTATGAAGATATATACGTATGATTGAAGCGTTCAGATTTATAGTTATCTACTGGATAATAATACCTGTGTACACAGTCAGTGCAAGAGTTAGCGAATTTCGCTTTGCAGTTTCGCTCATTACTCGGTCATATGACATGCATTTATCATGGAAATTTCACACATTGCTCAGTGGACATATCAGATCACAGAAAAACACATTTTATCAACCATTTGCCTGTTTTGTGCACATGTCAACAAAGTTACTAGATCCCTTTAAACGTTAACTTGTGTTATGTTGCGCTTCAGCATCCCACGATATCAAAATTAATATCCAACAGTCCGAATAAACCTTCTGCCTATTTACTTGGACTTCATCAGATAATAGATATATTCGTGAAAGTGGAAAATGTTAATTTGGCCTGATTCCGACCGTCATGAATGGGATCTAAAGTAAGTTCGCTGTCAAATGCAAATGGTTGATTAAAATATATTATGTATTTACGTTGACCGATATGTCCACTGAGTGATGCGTGAAAGTTTCATGGCCCTGTTTACAAAATCGATTGTATAGGTTTTCCCGCTCAATTTTGCGATTGTTTCAATCGAATTGATAATAGGAGCAAACGAATTCGCGCGATTTGCGATCGCCGTGTCAAAGCAGCATTCGAATTCGTAAATAGTCGTTCAAAATCACGTAGGAGCAAGTGAATTTGCACAAAGAGCATACCTTTTCACCAATGGTCATTCGAATTCGCGAAAGGGCAGTCGACAGTTGGCTGCACATTCGCGAATTCGAATGCCCATAAATGAACTTCTGTGTCTATTCACGAAAGTGTATGCGTATGCATGATTTCGCTTGCACTTATTCGGAATTTGAAAGACCGATACCAACGATTACGCGGTAATGCGTGAATTTGAATGACCCTTAATGAATTCGATTGAAAAAAGTGTAAAATTGAGCGGGAAAGCCTATATTAAAGTTACGATTGATTGTAAGTCATTTGCGCGTTTCAGCCAATCAGATTTGTGCATCTAGAACGCATGATCTGACTTACAATTAATTGGAACTTACAATCGATTGTATCTCTTTCTGCAACGGGACCCAGATGTGTACTTTTAAATTGACATTCGAGCAGCTCCTTAATTGCTCCTTTAACATGTTTAAGGCGCAAAGATTCACATATTGCGCCTTAGGAGCCGTCAGTCAGGGTGGTTAGGGGGTTAACGTGGTTAAGGTGCAAAGTCGTTGCGCCTTAAAGGGATAGGTAGTTGAGTTTTGGTAAAGAGAGTACCGTTTTGGTCAAACTGAATTTTAGAAACAAAAACCTGCACAATTACATTACAAACTAATAGTTATAACTCCACCATGCTCGAAGGGAATGACAAATTACAAATGACTATAAAGCCTGTTATCATTCAAAAAGAGCCGTTAAAACTCAAAATATTATATAGGGCGATCTCTAAAAACTCATTGGTTTCAACCATTTAAAATAAAATATTGTTCATGTGATGTTTTGTTGAAATAGTGATTAGATAGAGAGATAATCAACAGCTATTTAAAAACCCCTTCTGAAAATTTTTGAAAAGAGGAAGCATTTTATAAATTTGTTTAACGGCTGGTTCAAAATTTTCGAATAATTGTGGGGCCCCACAATAATTGGTTATGTTTATGGATATTTCAGCGATTTCTGAACCGATTTTGATCAAATAAAGTTTATTCTGTCATTGAAACTGTGTGTGCTTTCATATTTGACACTCAGTTTTTATTATCTCACAAAAACATTATTTAGTGTAGCGCCCTCTATACAAAAACTAAACTATCCCTTTAACTGCGGTAAAGGGTTCGACAATCATTTGGTAAATCGAACTGCGTATTTATAGTTGTTTTTGATGGTTTGCCAGAACTATGACGAAGGCCTATACGCCTACCTATCATCACTATATTTAATAGTGGTCACTGAAAATGAAAGGAAAATATCGATGGAAAAACAACCGCATACGTTATCCGACTCTATCGGAAAACAGATGCGCATACCTTTTTTTTTTGTTTTACCTTTGTGAAGAAAAATTATCGCCTTTTTCTTTTGCCGCAGGTCGTTATAGGTGATGCAAATATTAGTGGTGATGATTGTTTCGTTTATTCACCATAGAAACAAGGGTGAAACAAAACAGCAATAATGGTCAGTGTAAACATGTGTCCACACCTTAATGTCTAACCCCCGAGACTTGGGTGTTTTTCACAAAGTAAGTGCTGATCAGATTCTAACCTAGTCTAGGTTCTATACTCTGTATACACCTTTCCCCCATATCGCGTAACCCGGTGTATACACCTTTCCCCCATATATCGCGTAGCCCGGTTTCCGTACAGTTTCACCGGGCGTACAGATTTCGCGATACATGGGGGAAAGGTGTATACAGAGTATAGAACCTAGACTAATTCTAACCATGCAGGCGTCCATTTTGTTGGTGGTCTTCCCAATAATCACACAGTATTTTATAACCTACTTTCGAATTGTGAATTGTTCTGCCATGCCCATTTAATACTTCAATGTGAATGCAATATTGTTGACATGCACCCACAAACGGACAAAGTGGTGGTTTGGGGTGAGATCTTTCCACCAAATGTCGGTGGTTTCCTTAGCGACTGTTTGTATAGTCAAGGAAAAACACATGTTGTGGGTGGTATAATTATAGCCTATTAGGTATCATGTCATATGAGTATTCAATTATCATTTGGCCCACATGCGCGGGAAAAGTTCACGAATTTACCCTTTAGAAGAAGAAAATACGTGTTTACTTTTAAATAAATTATTGTTGTTTAGTATCCATTGTTAGAAAGATCACGTTTTTATTCATCATTATCATTAAAGAAATCTGGGAACTTTGTTGACATGTGCAAATACTGGCGAAGGGTTGATAATACGTGTATTTATGCATTAATCCAACAACTATATGTCCACTGAATAATTCGTAAAACAATCCATGATAATCCACTGATATTATGAGCGAAAATGCGACGTGATATTTGCTGACTTATTGTATTAAAGGGATCTAGTAACTATGTTGACATGTGCAAAATAGTGATGAGTGGTTGAAACACTGTCCACTGGTTGTTGTGTGAAAATTTCAAGTAAAACAAAAACGGACGTAATATATGGCCTAGTAATGAGCAAAATGCAAAGTGATATTCACTAACTCATTGCATTCACTTTATACACGTTGTCGTGGTCCAGTGGATAATTTAACATCTGTACACTTCGTAAATATCTTTTTAAACGAAAGGAAAATTTGAAAAACCGAAACCTGTTCCATGCTTTTATTGTTAATACGAATACAACAAGCCAACAAGGTATGAGGGAACCGCTAGAATTCCAATTGGATTTTGAGGATTTGGACAATGTTATTAAGTCCCTTTAAATTTGTACACAGTTGAAAGTCTTCCTTGGAGACTTTCCTATTCGACCAAAATGTGGCAATACGGTCAGCCATTTTGAAGTTCCATGACGTCTCGTTTCACGCGGAACGGAGCCGAATTAAAAGAATCATACAAGACCATTCCGAACGTGGTCCGCATCATTTCGTTTTCTGCTACAGGGGCCGCGGAAAGGTTTTGAAAGTGGGGGAGGGGGGGGGGGGGCTGACCACATTTTAATTGTTATAATAATTGTTCTTTTATGCTAATGTATTTTTTTGTTTTAAGCCAAAAAAGTGGGGGATGCAGCCCAGCTCCCCCCCCCCCCCCAAACCCGGTTCCGCGGCCCCTGTACTAGTATATACCTCCGAATGTCAAACGAATAGAAACGGAAGGAGAAATAGTGCAGCGGGACTAGGCCATTCATGCCAATTTGTATATGTTGCTATAAACGTATTTTAAGTTGAGTAGAATACAATGGAAAACGGAATAAAGGTAAATCATTTTTAAAAAGCCTTTCACACTGAACATGCATACAATAAAAAGGGGATGTATGTCGCAAAACAGGAACGGTCCAAACCTTAAAGGGATCTACTTTGTTGACATTGGCAAAAAGTGATGAATGGTTGATGTAATAATGTGTGAGTTATGAAATGATATTTCCACTGAGTTAATGGGGGATGTTTTATGGCCTTTTTATGAGCGATAATGCGAAGTGATATTTGCGAACTCATTGCTCTGACTTTGTACATAGTTATTATTTTCCAGTGGATAATCAAACAAAATCGAACACTTCAATCGTAAATAGATTGTTAACGAAAAACGAAACACGTTCCATGATTCCATTCGTAATACGAACACAACCAGGTCATAACCACTTAGAGTCCTAAGTAAGTTTTATGGATTTGGACAATTTTACTAGATCCCTTTAAAGGGAAAGTTGAGTTTTGGTAGAGAGGGCGCTAGACTACTTAATTGGTTTGTGAGGTAATGAAAAACTGAGTGTAAAATTTGAAAGAGCATAATATTTAAACAATAAAATCATCTTTGTTTGATCACAATCGGTTCAGAAACGGCTGAAATATCCATAAATATAACAATTTGTAATAAACCCGGGGCCCCGGGTTTATTAGAGAATTTCGAACCAGCCGTTAAAATTCAAAAAAATGCTTCCTCTTTTCAAAAAAGTTACAAAATAGGTATTTAAATAGTTGTTTGGTTATTTCTCTATCTAATCACTATTTCAACAAAGCATCACATGCACAATATTTTATTCAAAATGGTTGAAACCGATGAGTGTTTAGAGAGCGCCCTCTTACGTTTTAACGCTCTTTTTGAATGATAACATGATCTTTACTACGTCATTTGTAATTTTGTGTTCCTTTCTAGTTATAACTATTAGTTTGTAATGTAATGATGCAGGTTTTGGTTACTAAAATTCAGTTTCACTAAAACTGTACTCTCCTTACCAGAACTCAACTATCCCTTTAAGAACGATATCCAATCATGCCGACAAATTGGCTCAAATGTAATCATCGGAAGGGCTAGAACGCAATGATGAAGGCTCCTCGGAATAAGCATAATTTGTAAAAGTACAATCCATCTTTGATGAGCGATGTTCAATGCCATGCAGCCATTCAACCGTTTCAAAAGCCATTTGTCAAATTATATGAAACGACTTTCGTTTTTTCATTAGCTGATAACGAGTAGTTACTGTAAAAACCATTTTCACTTAATCATAGTGGTAGTTAATGGAGGGGCGATATGGAAGTCGCCCCCCCCCCCTTTTGGATACAACGCCATTGTTGCTTTTAACACAAGTTTTAAACCCCGTACACATGCACACACGAATGTACACACACACACACACACACACACACACACACACCCACAACACACACACACACATACACACACACACACACACACACACACACACCCACACACAACACACACACACACACACACATACACACACACACACACACACACACACACACACACACACACACACACACACACACACACACAAAACCACTTGCATACACAAACACGGGCATATATACATAAACTAAAATATATTTGCGCACAAAAACGACACATGTACGACACATGTACGAAAACACGCACTCACAGACACATTTCCACACGTGTATACTAACACCTACACATACAACACACACACACACACACACACATATCGTGTTATATAGCTGTGGATTTGTGTTTTTCCCGTATTGAGGGGGTATGAATTCGTCAAAGGGCAATTCCACCATGCGCGGGCAAACATGCGCGGGCACATTTGTAATTATCTCGGGGTGAGGGGAGGGGGGGGGGGGGGGGGTGGGGGGGGGGGGGGGGTATCACACCGGATAGCTTCCTCGCCTGGTACGCCTTTGTATGATTTTAAAGCTGTAGTTCAGTTTTGGTATAGAGGGCGCTGCACGAAATCAATTTTTTTGAAAGAAAATTAAAAACTGAGTGTAAAATTTGAAAGAGCATACAATTTTAATGAATAAAGAATAAACGTTATTTGAACAAAATCGGTTCAGAGACGGCTGAAATATCCATACATATAACAATTAGTAATTATTTTGGAGTCCCACAATAATTCAATAATTTGAACCAGCCGTTGAAAAAAATATGTTTACACTCTAAATATTTACAAAAGATGTTTTTTTAAATAATTGTTTATGATCTCTCTATTTAATCATTATTTAAAAAAAAAACATCACATTCACAATGTTTTGTTGAAACTAGTTGAAAACAAAGAGTTTTTAAAGAGCGCCCTTTTGAGTTTTAACGGCCCTCTTTGAATGATAACATGCTTTTACTTAGTCGTTTGTAATTGTTTGTATACCTTTCGAGCATGGTGGCGTTATAATTATTAGTTTGTAATGTAATGATGCAGGTTTTGGTTACTAAAATTCAGCTTGACCAAAACTGTACTCTCCCTTTAACGTAAAGAGACCCCAATAAATCGATTGTGTTCTCCACATGAACTGGAATACATGAAATCATGAGCTCACGTCTGCTGTAACCATGGTTACTAATTTATAGACAGTCACATCGCGTATGAATGTGTAGAAATGAATCGTGCATACCAGCAAATATTATCTGCGCAATAATTAGAGAACGAGAATGCAGCACTGCCCCGAATTCATTACTGAATTGACGAAAAGCTATTACAGCATCTGAACCGGTTTATCATCGTTCCAGTGCAGTGTATATACGAGGCATCGTGATAAAACAATGGCTAGCAAAATTGATATGTCTTTGGTAGAGGAAAATCTCAAATGTCATGTTTGCCATGGAATTTCGGAAGACACGAGAATGCTTGAGTGTGGGCATTTGTTATGCCAAACGTGCATTGGTGGTGTAATAGACTCGAATCCAAGACATGGACATGAGAGTCAGCTGGAAATAGATTGCCCCGTATGCCATCGGAATGATGCAATTCAAGGTGGGGCTAGCAGCGACCTGGAGAGAAACATGGTTGCGAGCAGCAGGCGTGAGGTCCTGGTCAGTAGCGCCAAAGTTAAAGTGCAGACGTGCAAGTTGCATCCTGGGAACGAGGTCGACTACTACTGCGACAACTGTGGCGTAGTCGTCTGCAGCCAATGTGCTATATCCGATCACCTTCATTCAGGTCGGCGACCGCAAAAGATCAAGGATATGGTCGACGTCATCAAAGAGCGGATAGGTCGCTTGCTGGAGAAGGCCGACGTCTGGACCGCTAAGCGTGCCGCTTACGAGAAGGCTATAGCAGAACAAAAAAAGGCCGGTTTGCTGTGTTTTTTTAGTGCCAGAGATAGCGTCTTGAAGGAGTATGGCGAACGCCTGGATCTACCCAACGAGTCCAGGGACAGCCATCTCCACAGTGTCACTCAGGACGAAGCTAATTTCTGCCATGGAATGGACCCATTCTTGGAGAGAGGGAGACGATACACATCTGCGGTGAATTGGAGCCGCATCCACGCCAATGATAAGATGAACACCGGGACTGACAAGGATGTGGTCGAGTTCTACAAGGGCTGGTCCGAAAAGTTGAAGCGAAACATGTCGCACGACCTTCCAGACATACGCCATGATCGTGAACTGAAGAGATTGATGAAGATGGCGTCCGACTTCGAGAAGTCCATGCTGACCGAGTTGGGCAATATGTCTATGGACATTGGGTTTATTGATGAAGATCCGGAATCATTTGAGATTGCGTCAGTGATGGTGGTACAGGATATGATGAGTCTTACTCCAGTCGACATAAAAAATCAAGTAAGAAGCAACAGAAGTCATGAACAATCGACGCAGGTTAGCTGGACAAGGTAAATCGATCCAAGAGGATAATCACAAGTATGAACGCCAACTGCTACACAAAGAAATGCGAAAAGATAGAGACGACCTGGTCCACCCTCCTCCGATGGTCGAATCTTTGCCTTGATCAAGACAAACACTGGAACAATGCAACAATGGTGAAAAGTCACGATGACCCGAGGGGACTGGGACATAAACATTAACATGATATTAAACGTGCACAAAACCATACGAGAAGGCTGGACATGGAAGTTTATGTTATACCCTATGCAAGGGCGTCGATTTCTTCTCATGGTTGGGGGGGATGATTAGGGGATTTGACCCAACGACGATGCGTGGAAATTGTCACGAGCCGCGTAGCGGCGAGGCGATTTTTTTTGGCTATTTTGCTAAGAGGGGGGGGGGGGGGTTGACCCAATGACGATGCGGAGCATCATCCACGAGCCGCTTAGCGCGAGGCGATTTTTTTTTTTGCTATTTTGCTAAGAGGGGGGTGGTTTGACGCAATAACGATGCGGAGCATCGTCCACGAGCGCGTAGCGGCGAGGCGATTTTTTTTGGCTATTTTGATAAGAGGGGGGTTTGACCCAATGGCGATGCAGAGCATCGTCCACGAGCCGCGTAGCGGCGAGGCGATTTTTTTTTGGGCTATTTTGCTAAGGGGGGGGGGGTTTGACCCAATGACGATGCATCGTCCAAGAGCCGCGTAGCGGCGAGGCGATTTTTTTGGGGGGGCTAATTTGCTAAGGGGGGGGGGGGGGGTTGACCCAATGACGATACGGATACTGTGTGGGTCTGGACACAATGATGGCGTTTTTCCATGCACATCACACTTTCACTTGGCAGCCCAAGGGGGGGGGGGGGGGGTTAAACCCATGATGGCGTTTGTCTATGCACATCACATTTTCACTTGGCAGCCCAAGGGGGGGGGGGTTAAACCCCCTAACCCCCCCCCCCCCCCCCCCCGTAGATCCGCGCCTGGGGTGGGGGGTGGGTGTGGGAGGGGGGTGTCCCCCCTCCCACGGTAGGAAGCTTTTGCATTTTGGGGCTTGACATTGTGCAATCTGGAGCATACCTAAGGCATCAATTTCACGTTTTATAAACTTGTTTCTGAGTTACCGTGTTATAGATAAACACAATTAATGAAATCAAGTTTGCAGAAAACCAAAGGGCGGGCACTTCTTTTGCTTATGGAGGAATGAGTAAGGACTTTCTAACATAAGACATACGATAGTAGCCTCTTCCACAATTACATGCGCCAGTATACTTTTTTTCTTTTTTTGTTTACCAACCCAAATATTGGGGGGATGATAATACAGGCCATCCCCCCCACCTCAAATATTGGGGGGGATATATCCCCCCCCATCCCCCCCGTGATCGACGCCCCTGACCCCATGTGAATTTAACTCACAGGCACACTCTTTGTCATTAAACAAAAGTTGTATTTGTGAAGGTTCACATGGTCTGTGTTCTTGATTTTGTACCGATTGAAAGTAAATTTTAGAATTAACAATCATGGTGTTATAAACAGGGTGTCACCCGAGAATCGTTCTCATTTCGAAAATGGATTTTTACAAGGCACGATTTTAACAGGACACTGTTTTAAACCTGTTGTTACTGTTGTATATACTTTTCAATATTACTCAAAAAATGAAAACCAATGTATACAATCATTAAACAAAAGTTTTTTTCTCTTTTCTTGTTTTTGATTTTGTTTAGACTGGCATTCGAGATTGTATAATGATACTAGACAGGACTGTGAACTGCTCATCGTTCTGACTGAAAAAGGTCGATTTTGAAGTGGACAATTTTTGCGTGACAATGTTTTATAAACTTTTTTTTTTCCAACTATAATGGTCAAATTAACTTGTTAGCATATATATATTTAAGATGACAGTTATTGTATTCAGTCATAATAAAAACAAAAATCTTCTTTTTTGTGATAATACACGTATTCTATTAGTGACAAGCGTGTGTTTTTTTTTTATTGTCGTTAGAAAGAGAATCCCTGAGCGAATATTTGAGCTAAAAATGGTAGAGTGTCAACACAGTTTTGACAGTTTGCTTTTTGTTAAGAATAATTGTATGAATGTGGTTCATAATTGCCACCAATTGTGATGGTATAACCATGGGAGCTACTGCCATTGTGATTAAGTCGATGACATGTTTAAATAAAACTATCTTTTCATAATTGAAAGGCAATTTTATTACCTTGAATATGTAAACATATTTGGCTATTTATAATTACCTCACATTTTTGTGAAAACAAGTTAAAGACAATATTATTTTTGTTTGTAAAGAAAGTTTGTGATGCGTATGCAAGACAACGAACCCACTATGTGCAGGCGTCACGTGCCCCCTCCCCCTCTCCCTATCGGCCCGCCACGCTACTGTAGACACAGGAAGGGTGATGCACTTTTCATGGATAATCAAACAATATAAAGAGATTAACATTCCCCGGTGGAATTCCCCGGTAGATTTATCATAATCAACTGGCATATCAATGGACTGTTACTTGAATGATTTAATCATAGACCTACAGTGTGCATGTTTATAATATGAACAAATTTTAACCTGCGCTGTGAGTATAATACAACATTGCACTGAATTCATTACTGAATTGGCGAAAAGCTACACAATCTGAACCGGTTTATCATCGTTCTGGACAGTGCAGGCATTGGGATAAAACCATGGCCAGCAACATTGACAGACCTTTGGAAGGGGAGCATGTCAAATGTCATCTTTGTAATCGAATTTCGGAAGGCACGAGAATGCTTGATCATTGCAAGCATTTGTTATGCAAAAAGTGCATTAGACCTGTATGGAAAAAATCGAAATATGGACATGGGAGTCAGCTGGAAATGGATTGCCCCGTATGCCATCAGGAGGTCCTGGATAGCAGCACAGACGTGGTGCAGACGTGCACGATTCATCCAGGGATCGTGGCAGACTCTAAGTGCCCTACCTGCGACGTGTTCGTCTGCAACGCTTGCGCTATGTCTGATCATAAGCATGATCAGTTATATCAAGAATATGTCATCATAGAACGCCCGGCCCAGAGAGAGTGGACCCGTCGCGCGACTAGAAGAAGCGATCGGATCGAGTCGAGACGCGAAAAGAAGGGGCTCAGCGCACACAGACGTGACAGACACGACAACGACGGGTAATTGTTGATCTTCATTTTCTTGCAGTTTACAACGTCGTCTCGGGAGTCGGGAATCACACTGTACGGCTTATTTTTAAAGATAAAAAGAGTAGGCCTATATTAATTTCTTTATTTGGTGAAGTTTACTTGTTAACATTATTCAAGAATCCAATTATTGTATATTGTCATTAAACAAAAAATGTTACTTTGTGAATCTTCACATGTTCTACGTTCATGATCTTGTACAGACTGAAAGTAGATTGTAGAATGTTTAATAGACAGGCGTCACCCAAAATCGGTCTCACTGTGAACATCGATTTTAAAGAGCACGATTTTTGTACGACACCGTCTTACATACCTGTCTTTCAAGAGTGTGGGTAAATGTCAAACTTTTATCATAATTCAAGAATGAAAACGATTGTATATAGTCATTAAACAAACAGTAAAACTGTACAGTCACATTTATTTTCTTGATGTTTTATAGACTGAAAGTAGTTTTCATAACGCATATTATATAGACCGGTTTAACCCAAAATTCGTTCACACTGCGAACGTCGATCTTAGAGAGCAATATTTTCGTACGACACCATTTCACAAACCTCTGTTTTTTTAAGCGCGTGGTGAAATTTCACATTCTTAGCATCATTCAAGAATACAAAACGATTGCATATAGTCATTGAAACAGACGTTTATGGGGTAAAACTGTACTGCAGTCATATTCATTTTCTTGATGTTGTATAGACTGAAAGTAATTTTTAGAATGCATATAGACCAGCACACCCAAAATTCGTTCTTACTGCGAACGTCGATTTTAGAGAGCATGATTTTCATGACCGTTTTACAAAACTCTGTTTTTCAAGAGCGTGGTGAAATTTCAAATTTTTAAAACATTATTTACGAATGAAAACGTTTGCATATAGTTATTAATTAAACGTTTAATGGGTAAAACTGCACATATTCATTTTCTTGATGTTGTATAGACTGAAAGTAGTTTTTAGAATCCATACATACCATTGTCAACCCAAATTCGTTCTCACTGCAAACGTCGATTTTTAGAGAGCACGATTTTCGCACAACACCGTCATGACCGTTTTGCAAACCTCTGTTTTTCAAGAGCATTGTGAAATTTTACATTTTTAACATTATTCGAGAATGAAGATTGTATATAGTCATTAAACAAAAGTTTTGTTTCTGAAGCTTCGTATGCTTGGTGTTCTTGATTTTGTACAGTCTAAAAGTATATTTCAGAATGATAATAAACAGGGGTCATCGTAACTCGTTCTTATTGCGAACATCGATTTTACAGTGCCATATTTTCAATTTTCGCATGAAACTGTGTACGTGTTAACATTATTCAAGAATGACAAATTATTGTATAGAGTCATTAGACTAAAGTTCTATTTGTGAAGATTCACATGCTCTGTGTTATTAATTTTGTACAGACTAAAAATACATTTTTAGAATTAATGGTATAAACAGGTGTCACCCAAAAGCGTTCTCATTTCGAAAAGTGGATTTTACAAGGCGCGATTTTAGCGGGACACTGTTTAAAGACCTGTTGTGTGTAATTTTCAATATAATTCAAGAATGAAAACAATTGTATACAAAAGGTTCGTTCTCTTTTCTTTTTCAAATGGTAGAGCGACAACAGAGTTATGACAGTTTGCTGGGAATAATTGCGGTTCGTAATTGCTTCCGATTGTGTTGTAAAAACTACAAACTACGGTAGCTGCTGCCATTGTTCAGTTGTGATTAAGTAGATGATATGTTTACAAAAACGATTTTCTTTTCTTTTCATAATTGTCAAAGCCATTTTATTAGCTTGAATTTGGGAAGACATTTAGCCCATTGTTATTTGTGAATATTATCGTGCAAACAAGCCTCCCCCCCTCCTCCCCCCTCCCCCTAAAAAAAACAAAACAAACAAAATAAAATAAAAAAAATAATAATAAGAATAATAAATAAGAATAATAAATAAATAAATTTAATTTAAAAACAAATAATAATAAATAATAATAATAATACAAAAAATACAAAAATACAAAACACAAATACAAACAAAATAAATAAATACATACATAATTTATACATTTGATATTATATTAAAATGATTCGGCTATGATATGCACTATTATACAGAACACAATAGCGTGGGTGATTATAAATTAAAAGTATAAAACACCTGAGTACAATCATTATTGTTGGTCTTTTTTTTCTTGGGAGGGGGGGATAGGGGCTTATATTGATTTAAAAATCCTGCCCCTCAATATCCTGCCCCAATTTAATAGCCCCCTCCTCTCTGGCTTGCCCCGGGCTATGCCACTGACTATCGGATTAATATTTCCCGGCCGGACTTGGGGAATCCCCTTGTAGGTATATTGGGAAATTACATCCAGTGCATGGCATGCATGAATTTGCCAAAAATATTACATTACATTTGTTTTTGTTTGATGTGTCATTTGTACGTACAATATATTAACCAGATCCCTTCAAAATTCTGAAATCCCCATAGACTTTGTACATAGTTCGCTAGGTTCTCGTAGGCTATGGGTAAATTAAGTGTAATTTAGCCACATTATTCTGTTCAAATATTCAGTCTAATGTTGCCGTGAAAATGGATAACATCGACTTTGTTGTCACAATGTATATATAAAGCCCGGCGCAGACAGAGCCGACTCGACCCGATCCGACTGGTTTTAATCAGGCTAGAGTTGGGCCCGGTCGGTCGGAGCAGATTTATCGTGTTGAATCGGCCCCAACTGGCATCCGACTGTCTCTCGACTGGCAAAATGTGTGTCGCGAGGCACTAAAAACTGAGCCGATCGGAATGACAACCAGTCGAGTCGGCTCTGTCTGCGCCGGGCATAACATGTTTAATACAATTATGTGATATTAGCGATATAAGTGTAATTAGTGGAGTTTAGCCACCCCATTATTGTCCCCAAATGTGGGTTCCCTTTCAAAGTCAGGTCTTCGAGCCATCAAGACACTTTCAATGAGCGCATAATAAAACTTCCGGGCATGCCAATGTGGGGCTTTTAGCTCTCTCAGTGGTCACTCTGGAAAAATTTTCAAATTTCGCCCCCCCAATCACAAAAACGGATCGACGCCTCTGACATTAGATGTTAAAACATACCATAAACAAAACTTAAAACCATTGCCATATCCATTTTTTGCAATTTAGTTATTAGAATATGGCCAAAACAAATGTGGACACCGAGTTATGTACAGTATTCTCTACATGCTTTCTCTTTACCTGATTGCCAGATATGGTTTTGCATTAGTCTGATAACGACTTTAATTGAAGGAATGATGTGTTTCCTGAATGAAACATAATTAGCAATGTATAAATATTTTGTAAACTACCATTTCACGACTGAAATGTAAAAATTCTGTACTTTATCGTACATATTAAACTGTGGACACGAAAAGTAAGTACCGTAGTTTTACCTTTCAAATAATAATTTCTTTTTCCTCAAATTCAATAAATGTTTGTTTAAATGAAAATGTAGAAGGGTGTAATTCATGCTGTAAGAAATATATTGATATATTTATGATCAAGTTTCTGCAATTTTCAATTTTTGATCGGTAGTAACGTACATAACTCAGGACACCGGTGTCTTAGTTATGTACATGACATGAAAAAGTTCAAACTGCAACATTTTGTAATATTCTTCTCACCAAATCAGACATGTGTATGTCTTATAAATGTTCTACTACCTTACCATGACAAATAGCTAAAAAATAGGTGGTCTTATTGAAAAAACAAAACATGGTGTACGTACATAACTGTCCCGTACATAACTCGGTGTCCACATTCATTGTTGATTAAATAACACATACAAGTTAAAATGGGGAATCCAATGTTATCAGTGCTCTTCATTCACATATATACACCATATCATTATCATTTTGAAAGAATACAATATGTTTTTGTATAGATTCTGTTGCATTGTAATGTACATAATTGCAGGACACCAAACAGTTTCCATTTACAGAATTGTAAATATTTTTAAAACCATGGCCCAGAATGAAATGATCTGATTGGAAATTAAAGATTAAGTGGAACAAAACATTATTACATCGCAAGTTTGAAACTAAATCAATTATTTATACACCATTCATCAGATAGTAAAGTTTTAAATTTGCAGGACACCAAAGTTATGTACATGTCACAAAAATTGTATCACGTGTAAATGGAATAAGAAAGTACAAGAATGCAAATAAACACAACAGAAATGTTAATTGTTACATGAATTTTATATCAAGATCAAAATAAATCATAAATATTGCATCCCATTAGTACAAATCAGGTAACCAATTAGTGCATGTTTTGAATGTAACATTTAAAGTGCTGAAAATAGGCCCTTTTTCGTCATAAAATTGCTCTAAATTCTTTCATTTGAACTCGATGACGTTGAAACCTTGTTTGAAGGTTCCCCCAATTGTACTTTCTAATATAAAAATGCTAATTTGTGTTTGGGTCTCATGGGTTTGGATATTTAAACAATTTCCCAATGTTCAATCTTAGTGTAACCTTGATCTGAGCCATGCACATGTTAAATATAGATAATAAAAAAAGCCTTTCACACTGAACATGCATGCCATAAAAAATGGAAATAAATTTATGTCACAAAACCGGAAAGGTCCAAACCTTAAAGGGATCTAGTAACTTTGCTGACATGTGCAAAAAGGGATGAATGTTTGATATAATGTGTATGTTGTGAATTGATATTTCCACTGATTAATTCAATTTGAGGATGTTATATAGCCGAGTAATGAGCGAAACTGCAAAGTGATATTCGCGATCTCATTGATCTGACTTACCATACACAGTTATTACTTTCCAGTGGATAATCAAAAATCCGAACACTTCAATCATAAATATCTTTTTAACGAAAAACCGAAACCCGTTCCATGATTCCATTTGTAATACGAACACAACCAGGTCATAACCACGTAGAGTCCTAAGTAAGTTTTTATGGATTTGGACAATTTTACTAGATCCTTTTAACGATATCCAATCATGCCGACAAATTGGCTCAAATGTAATCATCGGAAGGGCTAGAACGCAATGATGAAGGCTCCTCGGAATAAGCATAATTTGTAAAAGTACAATCCATCTTTGATGAGCGATGTTCAATGCCATGCAGCCATTCATCCGTTTCAAAAGCCATTTGTCAAATTATATGAAACGACTTTCGTTTTTTCATTAGCTGATAAACGAGTAGTTACTGTAAAACCAATTTCACTTAATCATAGTGGTAGTTAATGGGAGGGGCGAGATGGAAGTCGCCCCCCCCCCCCTCCCTCTTTGTATGAATTCTTGCCTAGTCTACCCCCCCCCCCCCCTCCTTTACCTTGGATACTACGCCATTCTTTAACACAAGTTTTAACCCCGTACACACGCACACACGAATGCACACACACATACACACACACACACACACACACACACACACACACACACACACACACACACACGCACACGCACACGCACACGCACACACACACACACACACACACACACACACACACACACACACACACACACACACACACACACACACACACACACACACAAACACACACACACGCACACACACACACACGCACGCACACACAACCACTTGTATACACAAACACGGGCATATACGTATACTTAAACCAACATACATGTATATTTGCATACAAAAACGACACACATGTACGAAAACACACACTCACAGACACATTTCCACACGTGTATACTAACACCTACACATACATACATACATACATATCGTGCTATATAGCTGTTTTCCCGTATTGAGGGGGTATGAATTCGTCAAAGGGGCAATTCCACCATGCACGGGCAAACATGCACATTTTTAATTCTCTTGGGGTAAGGGGGGGGGGGGGGGGGGGAGTATCACCCCGGGATAGATTCCTCGCCTGGTACACCTTTGTATAATTTTAAAGGGGTAATCCAGTTTTGGTATAGAGGGCGCTGCACGATTTTTTTTTGTGTGAGATAATGAAAAACTGAGTGTAAAATTTGAAAGAGCATACAATTTGAATGAATAAAGAATAAACGTTATTTGATCAAAATCGGTTCAGAGACGGCCGAAATATCCATAAATATAACAACTTGGGGTCCCACAATAATTCGAACCAGCCGTTGAAAAAGAATGAGCTTACACTCTAAATATTTACAAATTAATTTGTTTTTAATAATTGTTCATGATCTCTCTATTTAATTATTATTTTTAAAAAACATCATATGCACAATGTTTTATTAAAACTAGTTGAAACCAATGAGTTTTTAGAGAGCGCCCTTTTGAGTTTTAACGGCTCTTTTTGAATGATAACATGCTTTTTACTTAGTCGTTTGTAATTGTTTGTATTCCTTTCGAGCATGGTGGCGTTATAATTATTAGTTTGTAATGTAATGGTGCAGGTTTTTGGTTACTAAAATTCAGCTTGACCAAAACTGTAGGACTCTCTAGATACCAAAACTCAACTATCCCTTTAATGTAAAGAGACCCCAATAAATCGATTATGTTCTCCACATGAACTGGAATACATGAAATTATGAGCTCACGTCTGCTGTAACCATGGTTACTAATTTAATAGACAGTCACATGATGTATAAAATGAATCGTGAATTCCATCAAACATTATCTGCGCAATAATTAGAGAACGAGAATACAGCACTGCCCTGAATTCATTACTGAATTGACGATCAGCTACATAATCTGACCCGTCCGGTTTTATCATCGTTCCAGTGCAGTGTACGAGGCATCGTGATAAAAACAATGGCCAGCAAAATTGATATGTCTTTGGCAAAGAAGTATCTTAAATGTCATGTTTGCCATGGAAATTTGGAAAGCATGATAATATTGGAGTGCGAGCATTCGTTATGCCAAACGTGCATTGGTGGTGTAATGGATTCGAATCCAAGACATGGACATGGGAGTCAGCTGAACATGGATTGCCCCGTATGCCATCCGAATGGCGCAATTCAAGGTGGGGCTAGCAGCGAAGTGGAGAGAAACATGATTGCGAGGAGCTGCAGGCCTAAGGTCCTGGTCAGCAGCGCTAAAGTTAAAGTGCAGACGTGCAAGATTCATCCAGGGAACGAGGTCGACTACTACTGCGACAACTGTGGCGTAGTCGTCTGCAGCCACTGTGCTATATCCGATCACCTTCATTCAGGTAGAAGACCGCAAAAGATCAAGGATATGGTCGACGTCATCAAAGAGCGGATGGGTCGCTTGCTGGAGAAGGCCGACGTCTGGACAGCTCAGCATGCCGCTTACGAGGAGGATGTAGCTGACAAGATGAAGGTCGGTTTGGAGGCCCTTGACGGGGTCGAGAGAGACATTTTGCAGGAGTACGGCGCTCGCCTAGAACAACTCAACGAGTACAGGGACAGACTCCTCGAAGAAGTCACAATGTTCAAAGACGACTTCTGCAATAACATGGACACAAAGTCATACTTGCATGAAGAGAGCAGCCTTACATATGATGTGAATCACAGCCATATCCTGGCCAAAGACAAGCTGGACAACGGGTCTGACAAGGACGTGGTCGAGTTCTACAATGACTGGTCTGAAGAGTTGGAGAGGAACATGTCGCACGACGTTCCAGACACGGCCGAAGCGGAACGTGAACTGGAGAAAGTAAAGGCGGTCCACTTTGAGAAGTCCCCGACCCCGTTGGACAGCTCCTCTCGGGACATTGGGTTTGTTTCGCAATCATGTGAGTATGAGTTAGGGTCACAATCAAGTCCTGAGTCAGAGTCACAATCAAGTCCTGAGTCAGAGTCACAATCAAGTCAGTCTGAGCCAATGAGTAGCAGTGGAGAAGAAGAATATGTGCAAGATATGCCAGGAATTGACAGCATTTCTCACAATGAACTAAAAAACATTGATCACAATGAACTCAAACACATTGGCGCCGCTTATCGAGATTATCCCGTTGATTGCAACCGACTTAAAAAATCAAGTAAGAAGTAAAGTAAAAGGGGTCTTCCCTAATTTTCTTGATGTTGTACAGACTGAAAGTAGTTTTTAGAATGCATATATAGACCGGTTTCACCCAAAATTCGTTCTCACTGCGAACGTCGATTTTAGAATGCATTATTTTCGTACGACACCGTCTTACAAACCTCTTTTTTCTAGAGTGTGGTGAAATTTCACATTTGTAACCCGTTCAAGTCTTATTGATTTTGCTATTAAATGTATATTATCCATAGACCCATGCCCGGATATGTTCGGGACCAGTTAGCGTCATGCAATAATGACTGGCATTTTTTCCACTGGCATTATTACATGTAGCCGATTTTAGAGGGCATGATTTTCGTACGACACCGTTTAAAAACTTCTGTTTTTCTAGAGTATTGTGAAATTTTAAATTTGTAACATTATTCAAGAATGAAGATTGTATATATTTATTAAACAAAAGTTTTGGTTCTGAAGCTTCGTATGCTTGGTGTTCTTGATTTTGTACAGTCTAAAAGTATATTTTAGAATGATAATTATAGCAGGGGTCATCGAACATCGTTATCATTGCGAACATCGATTTTACAGTGCCATATTTTCGATTTTCGCATGACACCATGCACGTTGTGTTGTGTTGTGTTGTGTTGTGTTGTGTCGTATTGTTTTGTTCTGCTCGTCGAGGTCTCTGACGGCCCACATCTTTATTTGTTTTTAGTAATCTTTACTGGAAGCAATTTTCAACTCAAATGTACAATTTATTGTTAATTACAAACAAAATACGTTTTAAAGTATAATTTGATTTGATTATGAATTATGATTTAATTGCTTTATTAATACCCGAGGGGTCCACAATCTACAAGCATTGCTTTTTAGTGGATCCCTCCATTTCCAAATATATTATTTACCATATATGATTCTAGTTTTCATTGTACAGCTATTTAAATTTATTTCACACATGTAAACCTTGTATTTTTTGTACAATGCTATGTATTTGAATTTTTGTTGGAAATGAAATAAACTAATCTGAAACTGAAACTGAAACCGTTTTACAAACACTTTTGTGAAGAGTATGGTAAAATGTACGTGTCAACATTATTCAAGAATGCAATAATGGTAAACACTCATTAAACAAAAGATTTATTTGTGAAGGTTCACATATTCTGTGTTATTAATTTTGTACGGACTAAAAGTACATTTTTAGAATTAATTGTATAAACAGGACGGTGTCACCCAAAATCGTTCTCATTTCGAAAAATAAATTTTTACAAGGCACGATTTTAGCGGGTCATTGTTTATAAACGTGTTGTATGTACTTTTCAATATTTTTCAAGAATGAAAACCATTGTCTACAGTCATTAAACAAAAGGTTTGTTCTCTTTTCTTGTTTTTTGTATAGACTGGCAGTAAATTGTATAATGGTGATAGACAGGACTGAGAATTAATCATCGTTCTGAATGCAAAAGTCGATTGTGAAGTGCAGAATGTTTGTGTGACAACGTTTTAGAAACCTGCTTTTGTCAACTGTATGGTGAAATTTACTTGTTAACATTATTCAAGGATAACATTTAAATCCACTGGAAAAAATTATTAGACCAAGCACTTTTTGCTGAATTTTTAAAAATTGAATACACTATTTTGTCACTTGAATTACATTTCAACGAAACAAAAGTTTATAAAATATCAAAGGGGGTATAGTTAATGGGATAATGAATGCCTACAACAGATTTGATGCCTTGAGTTTGAAGAAAACGTGATTTTCATGAATAATTTCGTGGATTTTTACCATAAAAAGGTATGTGTATTATACACACGTTTTTAATGCATAGTTGGACATTTTATGATTTCTTTTTTCTGTAAGTAGTGCTTATATCATAGACCTGTCTTTCCATTCTTTATGGGGCTTGTTTATGAGTAACTTAATTCTTGATTAGAGTTGCCAAGTGACAGTCAATTGCTCTTATCAAAGGAGTAAAACCAGGTAAAGATGGCCTTTATTCTGGTATACTGCTTAAGCACAGGCAGTCAGTATTATTATTATTTGCTTCTCCAACAGAGTTTAATGCCACTTGGTAAACCTCTCACCAATAATCAAAGTGCTATTAAATACAAGTCACACTCGGAACTGGAGAGACCTTTCTAATCACTTACAAGAAAAAATCAACAAATTTTGCACTTTGTATTTAAAACTCATGCCATTAATGTACATGTAAGGAATGTACAAAATCCATTTTTCTTTTCTTTTCATAGTTGACAAAGCCATTTTATTAGCTTGAATTTGGGAAGACATTTGGCCCATCGTTATTCCTGCATATTATTGTGCAAACAAACCCCCCCCCCCCCCGCCCCAACCAAAAAAACCCACAAAATACAAACAAAATAAGTCTTCTCTTTGTTATAATACACGTATTCTATTAGTGACAAACATGTTCATTTGACGGGGAATTCCAACATAGAAATGTGGTGTTAGAAAGAGGAACCATATATAAGCGAATATTAGAGCACACATATTTGAGCGACAACAGAGTTATGACAGTTTGCTCTTTGTTAAGAATGATTGTATAAGTGTGGTTCATAATTGCCACCAATCGTGATGGGAGCTACTACCATTGTGATTTATAGTAGATGACATGTTTACATAAACTAACTTTTCATAATTGACAGAGCAATTTTATAACATTGAACATGGAAAAATAATTTGGCTATTTATAATTACTTCACATTTTCGTGAAAACAAGTTAAAGACAATTATTTTGTTTTGTAAGAAAGTTTGTGATGCGTATGCAACACAACGAATCCACTATATGGTACAGCCGTCACGTGCCCCCCCCCCCCCCTATCTCTATCAGCCCGTCACGCTACTGTATGTAGACACAGGAAGGGCGATGCACTTTTCATGGATGATCAAACAATATAAAGACATTCAATTCTCCAAATGAAATTGGCATAACGAAATGGTGGAATTCCCCGGTGGAATTCCCCGGTAGATTTACCATAATCAACTGAAATATCATTGGACTGTTTATACTTGAATCACTTTAATTATAGACCTACAGTGTGCATGTTTATAAAAATGAAACATTTCGCCTGCGCAGTGAGTATAATACAACATTGCACTGAATTCATTACTGAATTGGCGAAAAGCTACACAATTTAAATCGGTTTATCATCGTTCTGGAGGTTGTAGTATACGAGACATCGTGATAAAACAATGGCCAGCAACATTGACAGATCTTCTTTAAAGAAGTGTCGCAATTGTGAAGGCACGAGAAAACTTCACCGACCGAGGCAGACACTCCACCGACCGAGGCAGACACTAAGTGCCCTACCTGCGACGTGTTCGTCTGCAACGATTGCGCTATTTCTGATCATGTTCATGAAGACTCAGTTCACGAGAAGCAACCAAAGAAGATCAAGATTATGCTAGAGAATTTGCCAGATCTAGATCATTCCACGTCATACAATCGACTACAAAAAACAAGCAACGCCCGGCCCAGAGAGAGCCTCCCCGACACGACTAGGAGAAGCGAGCGGATCGAGTCGAGACGAAAGATGGGGCTCAGCGCACACAGACGTGACGGACGCGACAACGACGGGTAATAATGGTTGATCTTCATTTTCTTGCAGTTTACAACGTCGTCTCGGGAGTCGGGAATCACACTGTACGGCTTATTTTAAAGTTGAAAAGAGTAGGCCTATATTAATTTCTTTATTTTGGTGAAGTTCAATTGTGAACATTATTCAAGAGCTTAATTATTGTATACTGTCATTAAACAAAATGTTATACTTTGTGAATTTTCACACCCAAAATCGGTCTCACTGTGAACATCGATTTTAAAGAGCACGATTTGTGTACGACACCGTCTTACAAACCTGTTTTTCAAGAGTGTGGTGACATTTCAAATTTGTTAACATTATTCAAGAATGAAAACGATTGTATATTCATTAAACAAACGTGTACATGGTGTAGGAGGTAAAGCTGTACATATTCATTTTCTTAATGTTGTATATATTATACTGAAAATAGTTTTTAGAATGCATTTAGACCGGTGTCACCCACAATTCGTTCTCACTGCGAACATCGATTTTAGAAAGCATTATTTTCGTACGACACCGTCTTACAAACCTGTTTTTTTTAAGAGTGTGGTGAAATTTCAAATTTGTTAACATTATTCAAGAATGAAAACGATTGTATATAATCATTAAACAAACTTTTAGAGGTAAAATTGTACAGTCATATTCAGTTTCTTGATGTTGTATAAACTTAAAGACATTCATTAAACAAAAGTTGTTCTTTTCTCTTGTTCTTGATTTTTGTATACACTGGCAGTAGATTTTAAAATGATAATAGACAGGACTGTGAATCGATCATCGTTCTGACTGAAAAAGTACGATTTTGAAGTGCAAAATTTTTTGCGTGACAATGAAAAATGGTTGAAACAAATGCTTTGTTAGAGAGCGCCTTTTGTGTTTTAACGGCTCCTTTTGAATGATAACAGGCTTTTTACTTAGTCGTCTGTAATTTTGTATACCTTTCGAGCATGGTGGGAGTTATAATATTGGTTTGTTATGTTATTGTGCAGGTTCTGGTTAGTAAAGCTCAGCCTTACTATAACTGTACTACCCCTTCAAAACTTTGAAAAGACTTGATCAAAAAGTGCTTGGTCTAATAATTTTTTCCAAGGCTGTATTGTATTCAGTCATAATTAAAAAAAAGTCTTCTCTTTGTGATAATACACGTATTCTATTAATGAAAAACATGTTTATTTGACGGGGAATTCCACCATAGAAATCTGGTGTTAGAAAGAGGAACCATGGGCGAATATTTGAGCGACAACACAGTTATTACAGTTTGCACTTTGTTAAGAATAATTGCGGTTGCGGTATTTGCTACCGATTGTGTTGTAAAAAATTACGGTAGCTGCTGCCATTGGATGACGTTTACTAAAACGATATTTTTTTTCTTTTCTTCATAGTTGACAAAGCCATTTTATTAGCTTGATATGGGAAGACATTTGGCCCATTTTTATTTCTGCATATTATCGTGCAAACAAGCCCCCCCCCCAAAAAAAAATATATAAAAAATACAAATAATAATAATAATAATAATAATAATAATAATAATAATAATAATAATAATAATAATAATGATAATAATAATAATTATATTTAAAAAAAAATAATAATAATAATAATAAATAAATAATAAAAAAAAATTAACAAAAAAATAATAATAATAATACAAAAATACAAAAATAAAAAACACAAAATACAAAAAATAAAAATTAATAAATAAATAAACACATACATAATTTATATATATATTTGTTATTATATTCAAATGATTCGGCTATCATAATGCACTATTTTACAGAACATATAGTGTGGCTGATTATAAATTTAAAGTGTAAAAACCCCGAGTACAATATTAAATGTTTGTTTTTTATGGTGGGGGGTGGGGTAGGGGCTCATATTGATTTAATAACCCTGCCCCTCCCCAAATATAATAGCCCCCTCCTCTCTGTTTCGCCCCGGTGTGGTGCTAAATTCGTGACCTGCGAAATCCGTACCCAGTAGCAAATGCGCATGCGCTTAGACATTTGGAGGTGTGTCTTGCGAAAATCGTGACCATTATTACGCCGCAATTTCATGCTAATAACAAATTGACACATGTTTTATCAAATTTTTAAATGGCGTGAATGGATTTTCTTAATCCACCGTCGGGTTTTGACAACACTTTGTGCTGCAAGGAGCCTCAAGGAGGGATTTTGCATGCTTTATTACAAATGGCATGAATGGGAACGAATTTCGCAGGCAATTTTCCCACAGGTGCGCATGCGCATTTGCGACTGCGTACGGATTTCGCAGTGCGTACGGATTTAGCGTGACACCGGGCTATGCCACTGACTATCGGATTAATATTTCCCGGCCAGACTTGGGGAATCCCCTTGTAGGTATATCGGGATATCACATCCAGTGCATGAATTTGCCAAAAATATTACATTACATTTATTTTCTTTGATGTGTTATTTAAACGTATGTTAACCAGATCTCTTCAAAATTCTTAAATCCAATATATACTTTGTACATAGCTCGCCAGGTTATCGTAGGATATGGGTAAATTAAGTGTAATTTAGCCACATTTATTATGTTCAAATATTCAATTTAATGTTGCCGTGAAAATGGATAACATCGACTTTGTTGTCACAATGTATATATAAAGCCCGGCGCAGACAGAGCCGACTCGACCCGATCCGACTGGTTTTAATCAGGCTAGAGTTGGGCCCGGTCGGTCGGAGCAGATTTATCGTGTTGAATCGGCCCCAACTGGCATCCGACTGTCTCTCGACTGGCAAAATGTGTGTCGCGAGGCACTACAAACTGAGCCGATCGGAATGACAACCAGTCGAGTCGGCTCTGTTTGCGCCGGGCATAACATGTTTAATACAATTATGTGATATTAGCGATATAAGTGTAATTAGTGGAGTTTAGCCACTTTATTCTGTTCATATAGTCAATTTAATGTTTACGTGAAAATGGATAATGTCGTTTTTGTTGTGAACATTTAGTAATAGACAATAAATTTAAAAACTTCATTTATGGTTTAATAATTTTGTTTTGTGCCTGGATTTGTGTGAGTTTGCATAGCCATTGTCATTTTCTGGTACTATAAGTATATTTTGTCCGCAAAATAATTAAACTAAAATGATTGATGCATTATTTTTTACCAACAGAAAAAAAAAAAAAAAACTTTATAAATAATGAAATAAAAATACAATCAATGTATAATAATCATAAAATCATTATGACATGGGTTGGGCACACACACACAAACACACACACACACACGTATATGAACGCATACACACATACATATATAAACACACTCACGCACACACAAAAACAAACAAACACACGTACATTTTGTCCCCACCCCCGCGTTTGGATATTTAAAAAAAGAAGGTCGAGATTGATGAAGATGATCCGTATACTCGGAATTAGATTAGTTGTAGAAGAAGTACAAGATATAAAATATGATGAGCGATATGCAATGCCATGCACTGATTCATTCGTTCATCCATCCGTTTCAATACTCAATTTAGTTGAGTTTTGGTATATAGAGGGCGCTGCACGAAATAATTTTTTGTGAGGTAATGGAAAAACTGAGTGTCACATTTGAAAGATCATAACATTTCTATGACATAATAAACTTGATTTGATCAAAAATCCGTTCAGAGACGGCTAAAATATCCGTTAATATAACCATTTGTAATTATTGTGGGGTCCCATTCAAACATTTTGAATTTGCCGTAGGAATAATAAAGGCTTAAAGTTTTCAAAAAATTACAAAAGATGCTTTTAAATAGTTGTTGATGATCTCTCTATTTAATTATTATTTTAACAAAAAATCACATGCACAATTTGTTATCAAAATGGTTGAAACCAATGAGTTTTTGGAGAGTGACCTCTTGAGATGTAACTGCTCCTTTTTAATTATAACAGGGTATTTACTTAGTCGTTTGTAATTTGTATAATAGTGCAGGTTGTGGTTCGGAAAACTGTACTCCCTAGAGTCCCTATACCAAAACTCAATTATCCCTTTAATCTTGTCATAATCATATAAAACGTTTCGTTCTTTATTAGCTAATAACGACGACCAGTTTAACATATAGTACCATAGCTGTGGGATAGGGGGTGAGGAGCAATAGCCCCCACCATCCTTCATCCCCCCCCCCCCCCCCCTCCTCTCCCCACCTCATCGATATTCTTGTTCAATGTTTGTCAATTTTTACCAAGTTGCCTGATAAATCGCACGAACTGCCCGTCGTAGCATCAAACAACGACGCCACGGTTATTGTGCTTTCAGCCGTGTGCTGAGAGAATGGGCATAGTTGTTCGATGCTATGACGGGCAGGAAGTGCAATTTATCAGGCACTGACTTGGTAAAAATTGACAAAAATGGGAACCTGACATGGTCTCACTTAAGACGTCCTAAAGAAAAAAACTACTTGACCAAAATCTTGGTATCACCTTCCTTTGTAAAAAAAAATGCCCTATCCCGTGATCTTTATGTTTGCAAGTGACCCGTTCCGCTTTGGGGGGGGGGGGGGGGGGGGCAGCCTTTATATTATACGATTCGCTAACGATGCTTCATGATTTTTCAATTTCCCATTAATCGGATTCAAAACAGAACAGGGCCCCGTTTCATACAACTTTTCCAATTGTTTTAAGTGTCCAATTGTTGTATTTAGATAGGTCATCAGCCTATCATTATGGGGCATTTCAGCTGTTGCCATGGTAATTAAAAGAATTGGACACTTATAACAATTGCAAAAGTTTCATGAAACAGAACCCATGAGTGAATTATTTATTTCATTCGTCAAACAGCATGAACAAGGTCTCTATTAGTAAGTAATTGTGCACTGGCTTAATAAGTTATATTATCATGTAACAATTTAAGTACGCTTAAAGGGACTTAGTAACATTGTCCAAATCCTCAAAATAAAATTTTAATTCTAGCGGTTTCCTCATACCTTGTTGTATTCGTATTAACAATAACATCATGGGACAGGTTTCGGTTTTTCAAATTTCCCTTTTGTTACAAAGATATGTACGATCGAAGTATTCAGATAAGAAAAACTCCCATGGAGTTTTGAAACCGTGTACAAAGTGAGTGCAGTGAGTAATTAGTGAATATCACTTTGCATTTTCGCTCATTACTTGGCCATGCAATGTCCATTTGACTTGAAATTTTCACACAATACCCTGTGGACATATGAGATAACAACAATATACATTGCATCAACCATTCATCACTTTTTGCACATGTCAACAAAATTACTAGATCCCTTTAATGCATGTAATAGACAACATAATTTATAAACATATATTATTTATGTTGACAGGAAGGAGTTGATGCAATAATCACGATTACTTGAATAATGGATATGTTGACGATAATCTCACAACAGAACATGCACCGCGCTATTGATCTGTTATAAACATGTTCTATCATTTATAGTTGCAGGTGGAATATGCAGATTTGATAAAGTAACAGTTTGTCCGTAATAGACAAAGACCGCTTCCGATGTAATTCATATCACTCATCGCTGTTATTTTTGCTGCATAATTTCAACTCTTACCTATCATCATCATCATTTCGTTTTATCCTATTTTAAGTATGATTACTAAGGCCGCCATTAGTGGGCTAGCTTAAGTTAGGATCAACTTAAAAGTGGGGGTGAGCGGGGGAAGGCGGCGGACGGCAGGCAAAGAAAGGACAATAGTTATGTATTTGTTATTATTTCATTATTCATTATGTTATTCTCCGATATCAAGTTGATAAGAAAATAATAAATTGAACAAAATGGTAAGGAATAATTCGCAAAATTCACAAAAATGGTTAAGAATAATATACTCATACACATTATTCACTGAAAAGTAAAGTAAAAAATTATTGCTCATCTAGCAGTGTCTTCGGGGGTTCGGGGGGGGGGGGGGGGGTTCGGGGAACCTGATTAAGGTGTCCACGTATTGATGTCCTACAATATGCACGTATGACACTGCCCCGCCCCCCCCCCCCCCCTAAATTTCCACAAAAGGGGTGGCGTGTGAAGGTGTTCGAATTCGGTTTTAATTACTTCCTGTCCTCCTTTCGTTGCATCGCTGCTGATGAGCCTTCTCTTGCACATCGTCCTTACTTCATATTGATATAGGAAGAGCTTAATTCCAAAAGGCACTAAATCCACTTTCCATAATCATCGAATTAACAATATCAGTATACATCAATGAGCTACATAGCTATCGATAATTTTGGGACAAATTACACAATCAAATTCAAAATATGGAACGTTCCATTTTTATATTCTCGTATGCATGTGTACAAAGTCGGACAAAGAACAATTGTTTTTCTCCATAGTGGAAAAGGTGGATTTAGCGCCTTTTGGAATTGAGCTGTAAAGTGAAAATAAAGGGTATTAGATGGTTATAAACCTACATACCCCCCCCCCCCCCCCCTCCCCCACCCCCACCTCCCCTTTCCACGAAACAAAGGAAAGGTCTGAAGGATGGGAAACACATTACTAAACTCGAGTGCTCATCACCTTACGTGGTTCTGTATCATTGATCAGCGGGGTATATACTCCATTAGGCATCTAGAACATGGACAAGGTTAATTATTTTACTTACTTATCGAACTGCTAACACTTGATTTTGTTTTTATATACTTGCTTTTTTTGTGGATAGGTGGAAAAGTTTTTGTTTGTAGAATCTAGGATATGAACAGGAATATCTTAATACTTACTTTAATATCGAATTGGTAAATCATAATTTGTCTCTTGATTTTGTTTCATAAACTTGCTTTTTATAGACAAGTGGAAAAGGTTCTGGTTTGTAAAACTTCAACGCGGTTAGAAGCAGCGGTATATATTCCATTTGGCATGACGGGAACTGTCTCAAGGCGAATATCATCCCGATGTTATTAATCGAGCTATTAAATCATAATACCCACTTTTATATTTCAATAACATCTTGTCGACAAGTATTCGTTTTTGAACTGTTCTTCAAATTGGTAAATAGCAGTGTTGTATCCAAGTCCGAGTCCGAGTCCTGACCATCCGAGTCCGGGTCCGAGTCCGAGTCCGAGTCCGAGTCCAACTCTTTTTGTTGAATTTATTTCATTTTACATTTATTCTTTTTCTTTCCAAAAGGCAATTGATCTATCACTCAATCTAGTGATTAAAAGGAATCACTTCATACAGACAAACATGCAGTCAAACATTGACCGGCCTCGAGCTGGACTCGGCCCGAGTCATCGAGTCCGCGACCTTCGAGTCCGAGTCCGAGTCCGAGGCCGAGGCCGGGGTCCCCGAGACCGAGGCCGGCCTCGAGTCATCCAACACTGGTAAAGGGTCACTTTCCCCATGCCTAAAATAGTCTGGTGGAAAGGTTTTAGTTTGTCAATTTCACCATGGTTAACTAACAATGAGAAGCGGGCCCATTAGGCATAATTATATAATGATAAGGAGGACGGAAACTGTTCCGAGGTGAAAATCGATTACTATTTAACTTATCAAATCGGTTATTTATAATTTCCCCTTTTCCATTTTGCGATATCATAGTATTAGATAACAATTCTGTTGTAAATTTAAAAGACAAGGCATAGATTCGAAATATACGCACGGTGTTATCAAGTCTCATTCGGTTATTCGAACCAAAGGACCTTCCATTCCGTGTATAAAGCCCGGCGCAGACAGAGCCGACTCGACCCGATCCGACTAGATTTCAGTCAGGCTAGTGTCAGTTTCGCTCAGTCGGAGCCGATCCAACATGTTGAATCGGCCTCAAATGACCTCCGACTGGCACTTGACTGGAAAACCGGAGTCCTGAGGCAGCGCATACTGAGTTAATCAGGCTGATAACCAGTCGGATCGGATCGTGTCGGCTCTGTCTGCGCCGGGCATAAGACATTTAGAGCCTTTTCACATTGGCGGAAATGCGTGATTTCAATCATGATTTGAGTTATTTTTCACTCCAATCACGGTATTTTTGACGGTGTGAACACTAATTGGAATCACGAATCACGGAACTCAAATCATGGTCCAGAGGTGTTTTCAAATCATGACCTTTACATGCACTTCCACCAATAAACGGGGCGCTCTTCGCTTCGAATGCAGTCATCATGGTCATGCTGCAGTGTAGTACTAGTGTTCTCCTTGTTTGATTGACAGGTACGTCTCCAGAAACTGTGAATTGTAATCACAGTTTTTTTTCGTAGTGTGAAAGCAAGGCAACAGAATCACCGTGATTGTAAACATATCTCCAATCATGATTGCAATTACCAGTGTGAAAACGCTCACAGTCTAAACCACTATACACCACACACACGGTATGTTGTTGTGTGTATTTGTTATTTGACTGATCCAAGATTATCGGGAGTTATAGCCACTTCGAGTTTGACGTTGGGACATTTTGTTATGTTTCATCTGTTTTCTTAATGTATTCTCGATTTATGGACCTCTCTTGTACTTGTACCACTCAAAAATACTTGCACAATAACCACTTTAAATGGGTGACCTTATAAAAAGGGAGATTACAGACGAGCTTTAGGCTTTAACAAGATTTGAGAACAATCAGATTCTAGTTTAGATTCAAAAGATTTGAAGAGATATTGAAGAAAGATTAGAGATATAAGGGAGAAAACCGGGGAGAAAACTGAGAACTTTGGACTTGTTTTCACTACAGACACAATAACATTGTGGGGGAAACGCTTAACATTCTTATGGTATTAAGATTTGCCTTTATCATAGTTACAAACACTCGTTTCTTCTCTTTCTTTACTATAAAATTATAGTGGTATTACGATTTGCTTTTATTTATTGTGAAAACACTTGATTTTTCACAAAGAATTCTTTCTTCCGCACGATGGACGATAATCCGCTTGGAAATGCATTACCGAGTTGAACATGGCATTTTCCAGTTAAAGGGATCGAATACCTTTGTCTGAACTGACCAAACTCTCAATAACATCTCTAGAGGTTGTTTCATGCCTTGCGATTTTCCTCTTAAAATTGAAGTATGAAACTAGTCTTAGTTTTTAAATTTTCACTTTGCTATTTCTAATAATTGTTTTTCTAATTCAATTTGAAGAAAAACTATCTAGGATCATTTGAACTATGTACACACTAGTGGCAATGAGTTAGTAAATACATAATTTTGCATTTTTGCTTATTACTTGATCATAATATGACACTCATTTACCACGGAAATTCCACACAGCACTCAGTGTAAATATCAATTCACAGAAATACACATTTTTACTGACCCTTCGTCAGTTTCCCTACATGTCAACAAATATGCTAGATCCCTTTAAATCGTGTTTTCTCCCACGGCTTATCCCAATGAATATGCATTGTTAAAGGTATTGCTTCTTCAATAACTCCTGCATTGTGATAATGGTAATTTGATTTTAGCGTACCTGGCTTTAATTCTTATCGGTTTCGTATCACCGCCAGAGATGGTTGGCTAAATATAGTCTGTATTATTATAATAGTAAATGACTTGTTTTTCACAAAGAGTTCTTTTTTAATTCGCACACGATAATTCGCTTGGAAACCTATCAACGAGATCAGCGTGACATTATCGTAACTCCCACGTCTTATTCCAATGAATATACCACACGGTGACAAAATGAGTAAACATTTTGTGGGGGAAGTTGGCTTGGGCGAAGAACCCCATTTTTCTCAGGGGGGTTGAGGTATTTTGCCCGAATAATTCGCCTATTCCATGCCCGAGAATGATTTTATTTTTAAGGGTTTCGCCCGGATTTCAGACATTTTTGCTCGAAAATGACGTTATATTGCCCTATTATAAAGTGACATGGTCCTGTCCGAATATTACATGTGTTTGCCCGAATTTGAGGTGCTTTTTACCTGAATATGGCCGTTTAAAAAACTCCCGGGGTGCTGCAGCCCCCACCCCCCCCCCCCCCTCAGCCCCTCGCCTCCTACGCCTATGAAGGTTGGCTGGTGAGAGAGTGTAGCGACCGAGTTCTGGGGCTGAGGGTGTGAGCGGGGGATACCCCTTCTTGGGATACGGTATAATGCCACCCTTCCTTGGTAAGGACTTGAGGGACTTTCAAAGCATTACACATGCACCTCACAAATAAAAACAAATTCAGTTCATAGAAAAGGTTACATTAATTTTGTTGTTAGCTATATTGATACCAAATTTAAATATAACCATGCATGGGCGTCAATACTTACGTAATACCCATTCATCAGGGGGGATGAATGAATAGATCATCCCCGCCCCCCCCCCCCCCTGATGAATAGGTATCAATGACAGATCTACGCCCATGTAACCATGGTAACTGGTGGTTCAGCAATCACCATATCTGTATACCAGGTATAACATATTCATGTTAACATTGGGTATTGTTTTTTTTTAATATTTGTTGTCTGATTATATTGTCTGTTTTATTTTGTATAATATGAAATAATGGTATCGAATTTCATAATTTGATTCGATGTTCACAGTGTCCGTTAAAGGGAAAGGCCAGTAGTGGGAATTAGCTTTATTGGTCAAACTAATTGATTAGTATTATTGAAATAACATAAAAAGGAGCGTGCGTGGAAAAATCTGAACCGTACTATCGTCAAATGCAGAAAAATGAGTAAAAACGTTTATGAAAGCCGCTGACATTGAGCCTAAATTCACCGTCAGCTTGGCCCGTCTGCACTGGCCACATTCGTACGCTCGTTCGAGCGATTTGCTTGGGCGAATTACCATATATATATATATAACTATATTGCGGAAAAGTGAACAATGGACCGGCTCTAGAGGGACTAGAACTCGAAACATTGACATGACAGGCCCGTAGCCTGGATTTTGCAAGGGGGGGGGGGGGGGGGGGGGGGTGCGAAATTTATAAAAACGGGACCGAGACCGAGACTGAACGTGGCTGAGACCGATACCACTGGTTGAGAGTCATGTAAGCGGGGGGGGGGGGGGGGGGGGAGGGGGGGGGGGAGGGGGGGGGAGGGGGGGGGGGGTCCGTCGCAAAAAATGTTCGAGGCCAAGACTCCTGGTTAAGTTGTGTAATCAGGGGGGGGGGGGGGGGCGAGACCATTGGTTTAGATGGTCGAGAACAATACAAACACAAGTGGACTCGAGACCTGTCAAAAGTGGACCCGAGACCGGTAAAAAGTGGATTTTTCTTAATTTGTGGGGGGGGGGGGGGGGGGGGGGGGAGGGTGCTACTGCCTACGCACCTAACACACCCCCCTGGCAACGGGCCTGCATGATTTATACAATAGCATAAATGCACTACCTTTTGAGAAAGATCGATTGAGAGGCGTATGTAATAAGAGCTAGATTGCATCAATATTGTTCCATATGAGAGCAAAATATTGTTTGTTTGTTTGCTTATTTTTAATTTCTGAAATCACGTAAGCAAAAATGACAGTATACAATGAAAACGGGGAATTTGCCCAATTTAGCAGTATACAAGAAAAATCGTTGTTTTTCCACTTTATGGTGATATGTATGCTCTGACTGCCTCAACAGAATCATTGTCCCGCCCCCCCCCCTTTTTTTTTTGGGGGGGGGGGGGGGGGTCGCCAGTCTACGCCAATGATGTTCCTTTCAAAAGTCACTAAAATAAGGTCGATTTCATCCTCTTGTATGGGTTTTTATCTTTCCCTAATATTACAAAGAGGGTCATTTATTTGGAGCCAATTAGACCCCGACCAGTTAAAATAGTCTCACGTAACGATGATGACGTCATAAAGCGAGGAGAAGTGGGTGTTGCGCATGCGTCGCACACCAATTATAGCACCTTTCTATCAACAAGATATCAACTAAGCATTGATTGATGAGCAGACTGCATCTCTGAGATATTACCGAATACTTAACATGCTTCAGAAAACTTTTTTTTTTAAAGTACATGATTTAAAATAAACACTGAGTAGCAATGTAGTCCAAAATAGCTTCTTATCAGTCTGTCATAATATAAGAGACCTATGAACAACGTCTTATACAGCAATAATAATATTGTATGTAATTATGTTAAGTTATAATGAAATATTTCAGGAAATAAATTGTTTATAAGTGTAGTTGGGACACATACAGTATATTTCTAAGATTAATCAATAATTATTTCATTGATTGTTTTCTTTAAGAGAATGTTTTGTGAAACACTTAACATTTATCTAAAATGTGTACAAATTGGTAATAAAGAATCATATGGAAGATGATCGATAGACAGAATCGAGAGTCAGAAAGAGAGACGAGGAGAGAGGTTGTGTGTGTGTGTGTGTGTGTGTGTGTGTGTGTGTGTGCGCGCGCGTGTGTGTGTGTGTGTGTGTGTGTGTGTGTGTGTGTGTGTGTGTGTGTGTGTGTGTGTGTGTGTGTGTGTGTGTGTGTGTGTGTGTGTGTGTGTGTGTGTGTGTGTGTGTGTGTGTGTGTGTGTGTGTGTGTGTGTGTGTGTGTGTGTGTGTGTGTGTGTGTGTGTGTGTGTGTGTGTGTGTGTGTGTGTGTGTGTGTGTGTGTGTGTGTGTGTGTGCGTGTGTGCGTGTGCGCGTGTGCGCGTGTGCGCGTGTGCGCGTGTGCGCGTGTGCGCGTGTGCGCGTGTGCGCGTGTGTGTTTGAAAGGTGAAGATAAACGGAGTGGAGGGGTGAGAGAGGGAAGGGGGAGTAAACAGAAAATATACAGGGAGAGGGGAGAAGGGGAGACATACATACGGACAGACAGAGGAGAGAAAGGGGAAGAGCAATTTAAACATAAAGACAAAGGAGAGACAATGTGAGAGTGAGATCGATGTAAATGAAGACAGAGGGTGTGTATAGTGCAGTAAGGGACTAACGAATTAAAAGGGAGCAGCTAACATAATTTACATTGATTAGATGACTCCGTGTTTGTTTCAACGTCCACTTTACGATCACATGAATTCGCCATTAGCTAATCGGCTGGTAATGGTCCGCACGTGAGCCACCCCAGGCAAGAGGTACTGTTTAGTTTAAGGGGATGTAGTAAACTTGTCAAAGTCCACACAGATTGCTGAGAACTCTGGCGGTTATAACATAGGGAGGAGAACATTCTCCATGATGAGGCAAAGACAGGGGCATTTTCAAGTGAGGAGGCATAGAATAAGAGGGCATTTTCCAGTGAGGAGGCATAGAATAAGAGGCATTTTCCAGTGAGGAGGCATAGAATAAGAGGGCATTTTCCAGTGAGGAGGCATAGAATAAGAGGGCATTTTCAAGTGAGGAGGCATAGAATAAGAGGGCATTTTCAAGTGAGGAGGCATAGAATAAGAGGGCATTTTCCAGTGAGGAGGCATGGAGTAAGAGGTCATTTTCAAGTGAGGAGGCATTGAATAAGAGGGCATTTTCAAGTGAGGAGGCATTGAATAAGAGGGCATTTTCAAGTGAGGAGGCATAGAATAAGAGGGCATTTTCAAGTGAGGAGGCATAGAATAAGAGGGCATTTTCAAGTGAGGATGCATAGAATAAGAGGGCATTTTCAAGTGAGGATGCATAGAATAAGAGGGCATTTTCAAGTGAGGAGGCATAGAATAAGAGGGCATTTTCAAGTGAGGAGGCATAGCCGAATAATAGGGCATTTTTCAAGTGAGGAGGCATAGAATAAGAGGGCATTTTCAAGTGAGGAGGCATAGAATAAGAGGGCATTTTCAAGTGAGGAGGCATAGAATAAGAGGGCATTTTCAAGTGAGGAGGCATAGAATAAGAGGGCATTTTCAAGTGAGGAGGCATAGCCGAATAATAGGGCATTTTTCAAGTGAGGAGGCATAGAATAAGAGGGCATTTTCCAGTGAGGAGGCATAGAATAAGAGGGCATTTTCCAGTGAGGAGGCATAGAATAAGAGGGCACTTTCCAGTGAGGAGGCAGAGAATAAGAGGACATTTTCAAGTGAGGAGGCATAGAATAAGAGGGCATTTTCAAGTGATGAGGCAAAGACAGGGGGCATTTTCAAGTGAGGAGGCATAGAATAAGAGGGCATTTTCAAGTGATGAGGCAAAGACAGGGGGCATTTTCAAGTGAGGAGGCATAGAATAAGGGGGCATTTTCCAATGAGGAGGCATAGAATAAGAGGGCATTTCCAGTGAGGAGGCATAGAATAAGAGGGCATTTTCAAGTGAGGAGGCATATAATAAGAGGGCATTTTCCAGTGAGGAGGCATAGAATAAGAGGGCATTTTCAAGTGAGGAGGCATATAATAAGAGGGCATTTTCCAGTGAGGAGGCATAGAATAAGAGGGCATTTTCAAGTGAGGAGGCATATAATAAGAGGGCATTTTCCAGTGAGGAGGCATATAATAAGAGGGCATTTTCCAGTGAGGAGGCACAGAATAAGAGGGCATTTCCGATGGAGGGGGGAAAATGTATCTCTCATGAGGAGGCATGAGGGCACTTTTCTCATGATGCGGAATAGATGGGTGGCATTTTACCAAGAGTAGACACAGAAGGAGAGGGCATTTTTCCACGATGAGAAATTGAGACGCGTATTCCCCATAAGGGGGCATCGATGGGACATTTCCCCGATGCATGAGGAATCATAATACACACACAATCAAGCTACAGTTTAAGTGCATATTGTTGCAGCGCTCCCTGGAGAGCATTCCGGCCATGCTACTTATTAAATGCACAGATAATTGTTTGACAATGAATTTTTATAAATACCTTCCACTCGTAGTTTCCATTCCTTCACGTTGGTATTAGCCTGCAGAAAGTGAGGGCAGATTCTCTACTGAAGGAGTAATGTGCCATGTTCGGCTTTGAACCCACGACCTTCGTATTGAAAGACGAAGGCCCGAACCAATATACCATGACATTCGCAGAAAATTATAATCATCTATACATCCCCTTTCCCACTTTATAGCGACGCCTCCAGTATTACGGTCAACATGATTTTACCGGGAAGACTTTAGTCGATTTTAATTAGGACTATGCTCGTCCACACTTCCTCTTCAAATATTTGTCAACCTTTCAAACAGACGCGATAAACGTCTTAATGGACTTTCTAATAGATTACGGTGAAGGGCGACTTATTAAGATGGAAGTAAGGGAAAGGGATGAAAGCACGAAGAAGTAGAGGTTAGGGAGAAAGGGAAATAGAAGAGAAGAGGAAACAAAAGTATAGAGAAGAAGTAGACAGAATGCAGGAGAAGAAAGGATGTAAGAGAACAATCATGATGATGATGATGGTGATGATGATGATGATGATGATCGTGGTGATGATGGTGATGATGAAAATGATGATGATGATGATGATGATGTTGATGATGATGATGATGAAGATATTAATGATGCTGATGATGCTGATGCTGATGATGATGATGATGATGATGATAATGACGGATGACGGATGTTTGTGACACTTGGAAACGTTAAAATATTGTACAGGATTACAAGAACTGTACATGTGTATTAGCATTGCATAACTTTGTTGTGATAACAGTTTTTGAGAGTTCCTTACAAATTGTTGATAATGTTAAAATCATAGGGCTCAGTTTATATACATTCAGTCTCGTAATTGTTTTAGATTGCCAGGAGCAGGTTGATGTCATTTATTTCCACTGTATAAATGCCCTCTTTAAGGAGGGAACTGTGACGGCTACCCATAGCCGTTTTTGTGTAATTAAGCGTGCCGTAGGCACGGGACGTGGATTATTAACATGGTTGCTTTTCAAGTCACATCTCGGTAGTTTTGTGTGTTCATTTCGTCTATTCTTTACTGATTTTATTAATTCTGGAGTGTGCAGAAGGTGGCGGACTGCCAGTCCGTAACAATGGTGATGATGCTGCTGCTGCTGCTACTGATGATAATGATGATAATGATGAAGACAAAACAGAAGAAGCTTAAAAAACAAAGAAACTAAGGAGAAGAAGACGATGACGATGTGATGATGATAACAATTTAAAGGCCAAGTTGAGTTTTGGTAATTTCCAAAGTGCCCCCCCAACATCGATTGTAACGGATTTGGTTGATTTCAATTCCATATGAAAGATCATCGAAAAAAACATGGGAAATAATAATAATTTCCATTCCAATGCTCTAATTGTTGTGAAATTTGCTTTCAAAATATCATATAAAAGTGGTTGACGCCCGGGTATCACTTTTTAGAACCGCTAGTGCGAGGCACTAGCGTTCTATGTTCTCCTAATAAAAGACTGAAACCAAATATTTGTGTGCACGCTAATTGTGCTTAAAACTATACATATGATACGGTACTTACCAGCAATTTACTCTCCAATATGTGATCCAACTACCGGGTGGATTAAGATTATGATTTTTCCTTCCATTCCGCAAAAAATCAGTGATATATGCGCCTCATGGACCAGTCTCTCCGTGTGTTAGCGCGACTGTGAACGAAAGGCGAACGAATGCGAATGGGCTTGCGAGTTGCGTCAACGGCAGTGTTGGAGTCATACTTCTATGGTTGCGATACATAATATACACGTACTACTGTATAGTATTACCGCACACAGTGACTGCACTACAGTCCCGTATTACCGCACACTGCACTATACAGTCCCGTATTAGGACCTACAACGCTAGTGCTTCGCGCCGAGTTAATTTGACACTTCGAGTTGTAACGGCTCTTTTTGAATGATAACAGGGGTTTTACTTTGTCGTTTGTAATTGTGTATACTTTTCGAGCATGGTGAAGTTATAACTATTAGTTTGTATCGTAATCGTGCAGGTTTTGGTTACTAAAGTTAAGTTTGACCAATACTCAACTATCCCTTTAACGTTGAAAGACAAACGGACAAAGACGGAGGATAAGTGGTAGAAGAAGTACAGTAGTGATATTATAT
>JBAMJV010005843.1:82500-101447 GCA_037951105.1 Echinarachnius parma
TGTTCGGCATCTAGATGAGGGCTAAGTTCATGAAAAGGGAACTAAATGGTTTCAAGAGCCACCTTGAACTGCTCCAAAGAATGCAGTTCGATGATGTTCTGAGGTAGCTCGTCCCAGTCCTTAAGTGTCCTGGGGAAATAACTGAATTTGTAAGTGTCCATTGGAGAGCCTAGTTTCATAATCGTTGCTGTTGACTCCTCCTTGTAGTTCGCTCCCTTGGTTTGATGCTTACAGATAATCATGTTAAAAGTTTGAACGCTACGTATATAGAAACCAATTGTATAGTTCCTTTTTATTTTTGATGAATATTTCCAAGATTAGACATAATTATGACCTGAAAATGATGTTTCTCATGAAAGATGGTATATTGCATAACTCACTTTTGCAAAAATCGACACAAACGTCCTTCTCACTCTCAATCAACGTTTAAGAGAGAGAAGACTGGTAAAGTCGTTATGGGGGTTTAGTAACCTTGTTGACAAGTGCAAAAAGTGATGAGTGATCAATAAAATGTGTTTTATTGATGTGATCTAAGATGTCCACAAAGTAATGTGTGAAAAATTCACGTTAATTGGATCTCTAATCTCGGAACTCATTGCACTTACTTTGTACATGGCTTAAATTATCCCGTAGACAGTTTAACATCTGAACACTTCAATCGTACAAATCTTTTGAACGAAATGGAAATTTGAAAAACCAAAACCTGCCCTGTGCTAGCTTTTATTGTTAATACGAATATGACAGGGTATGAAAGAACCACTAGAGTTCCAAATAAGTTTTGAGGACTTGGACAATGTTACTAAGTCCCTTTTAATGGCAAGAGGTATTATGTGAGGGGGGAGAGAGTGTCTAAGATAAGGGGGACAAGAGCGGATTCGAATGGTGAGTGGGTGAGAGATACTATTATAAGATGATTCGAGAGGGGTTATTGTAGCGAAAAGAGAATACTCGTAAATATTTAGAGGAGTGTTTTGTGAGTCTACGAACTGATGCCAAATTATGACCATTGAAGTCGAACTCATTTCCACGAGTACATTCTCGTCTTGTATAAGTGTGAACGGTGTTCCGCATCCTTAACGAAGTTAAACACTATATAGCTTGCCATAGCTCGAGAAAGTGCTGAGGCTTGCAAGGTGTCAGAAGAGTGCATCCTCGTCCCTATCGCCTTAAGGGTGATGAGGGGAAAGAGGAGTGGTGTGGATGTTGTTTGAAGAAGGAGGATGACAAAATGTGTTACAAGGAGTCACACGCAGCGAGAACAATGTTCGAGGGATGTAGTTGCTGGTTATGCATTGAGTGATACAAATCCAGGGTCGACCCATCTGTCGTATCCCACGAGATGATTAGAGGAAGAGGAGGGGTGTGGATGTTGTTCGAAGAAGGAGGATGACAATTAAACTTATACAGGAAGTCACACGCAGCGGGAACAATGTTCGACGGATGTAGTTGCTGGTTATGCATTAAGTGATACAAATCCAGGGTCGACCCATCTGTCGTATCCCACGAGAGGATGAGAGGAAGACGAGGGGTGTGGATGTTGTTCGAAGAAAGATGATGACAAAATATGTAACAGTCAAGGAGTCACACGCAGCGAGAACAATGATCGAGGGATACGGTAGTATTTTTTGAGTGATACAATACTATCCAGGGTCAACCCATCTGCCGTATCTCACGAGATGTTGAGAGGGACATTAAGAGAGGTGTAAGTTTTGTAAGAGCGGAAAGAGGATGACATTATGTTATCATAGGGCGTCACGTGCTGCGAGAATTTTGTTGGTGGCTTAATAGTTTCGACTATTATTTGTTTTAATTGAGTATAGCCAGTTTATACCCACATTATAGGGGGGAAAGAAGGTGCATAGTGTCATAAAATAGGGGCAACCCAGTATGATCGGACTTATTGTGGAGGGGGGGGGGGGGGGGGGGGGGCTCCCGAATCATTGGGGACACTCTCTATGCTTTGTTGTCTTTATTTTTGTGAAGGATTATTTTTGGGTTTTGTGTTATCGTTTTGTGTCACGTTTTTGCACGTGCCCCCATCCCCGATGCCCCCCGCCCCTTCCCATGCCCTCATCTTCGGTGCCCCCCCCCCCCCTTCCCATGCCCCACCCCGTATCCACGCCATGGGGGCAACCTGTGTCACATATGGGAGGACTGGCCGAAGAAGATACATGTAGGTGTGAGTGTTACATATAAGGATGGTAATATTTTTATTGTATATAGGGCATCCATCACACGCAGCGAGAAAATGACTGGAGGGCATATTTTGTTAAAATTGTACTTCAGTATTTCTTGGAAGATGTGCGTGCCCTTTCCCTTCGTACTTCTGTCTTATAATGTTCGTTGATTTATATTATGTTGTTACATTTATTTGTCTGCACACCTTCGGTTGAGCAACTTGCCAATCACAGAAAATGATATGACCTTTTCACCTGACTGCGTGTTGGCGACATTCTAAATGTGATAAATAGCACAAGACATAATAGAAAGAAAGCCAAACGCTAGGGATCAAGTATACATTGTCAGAACCACAAAACTTTCCTAGAACTCTAGCGGTTCTCACATAATTCATTGTAATTGTATTAATTAATAAATTAATTGTATTACCAGTAAAACAACAAAAAATAGAGCAAGTTTCGGTTTCCAAACTTTGCTTTTTGAAAGTATGATTTGTTTTCCTCCAAAATATAGTACAGCATTCAGTCACGTTTGTAATGTTCTGCACGTTTACTGGAGTATAGGGCATCGCATTTTCAATTATTTTCAGTGTAGTAATAGTATGACGCATACCCGATGAAATTTTGGAAGTGGAAATGTCAATCTATATAGTTTCATCATGTATTCCCTGTCCGATGTCACCAGCAAAATGTATACATATCTTAATGCATACTAATTATGCGATGTTCTCTGATCATTAACAGTGCGAGTCAAACAAAAAAAGAAAAGTCCATAATTCTAAACATATTATGTTGATATTGGTATCATGTTAAAACTTGGGAAATTGCCTTTAAAATGAAATATCGTACGATGTGATCACTTTATATACGCTTCAAAAACTATACCCGTGTCTAAATTTGCAGTTGTCTTGTTCCATCATGAATGGATGCGAAAATCAGACAACAGATGCAGCCATTCACAGAACAAGCAAACTGCAACTTTTGGACACGGGTATAGTTTTTTGCATGACTTTGGATGATTAGGTCGAGTTCGGTGAAGCGTAAAGTGATCATGTATCCGAAATTGTCCAAACTTTATCATGATATATTGAAATATATATGTTTAGAATTGCGTATTTATTAGCTAGGAAAGACCTTTTTTTTTACTCGCACTGTATAATCTATCTTCTTTGCTCATTATTCTACACACACAACCAGCGCACCAATCCAATTATATTAAGCGGACTTATCAATGTCATCATTATACGGCTTGTCCTCATAAATTAATTCGCGAGGTTAAGCGATATTTCCTGAATGTGGCTCATACCATTATCTAAATTATGTATAGTCTATATCCGGACTAATCAAACTAGTGCCCTTTCGCAACATCCATACCTATACCAAAAAGTTCAGCGACTGAAATCATATTTGTATACCTGGTATGAATCAATTTCATGTCATCTCGAATCGTCGGTTGTCAATATCACAAGTGACGGTTAACTAGAAAAAAAAACCACAGGGACAATAACAACAACAACACCAACAACAGCAACACCAACAACAACTACAACTCAATGATCGATTCATCTCTGGTGTGTTTAAAGGGATAGCTGAGTTTTGGTAAAGAAGGCGCTGACGAAATAACTCACAACACTTTCATTTTGATTTGGGTGTAGATACTATCATAATTACTCATCTATATAGGATATGAAAATAAACAATAAACAATAATGTTGCCCCCCCCCCCCCCCCCCTTTCCATATTTAATAATTAACCGAGTTGCCGCGGTATATGCGACTATCTTACACAAGCAATGATACCCTCTGGCGTATTTTCTCATCAAATGAATGGTGCAGATACTATCATAAGTACTCACCTATATAAAATCTGAATAAACAATAATTTTTCCTCCCCCTCCCCCTCCCCCCCCCCCCTCCATCTTCTCTATACAGGGTGGCCCAAAAAAACGGAACGGGCCACTTCCCAAAATATAGTACCAACATATTTATATCCATTGGATAGGGTGTCTTTTCCAATGAAAAACGATACCAAGAACAGTAATTTTGGTCGTGTAGTTTTTGTTTTAGGACGCTGTGAGTGAGGCCATGTCAGGTGCCTATTTTTGTCAATTTGTACCTAGTCAATGCCAGTTAAATTGCACTCCCTGCCCGTAATACCATTCAACGAACACGCCCATTCTCTCGGCACACGGCTGAGTGCACACTAACAATGGCGCGCCTCGTTGAACGCTATGAAAGGCGGTACGTGCGATCTATCAAGCACTGGCTCGGTAAAAATTGACAAAAAAGAGAACCTGACATGGTGTCACTCACAGCGCCCTAAAACAAAAACTACACGACCAAATTGACTGTTCCTTGGTATCGTTGAAAAGACACCCTATCCGATGGACACAATACATTTGTTACTATAATTTGGGAAGTGCCCCGTTCCGGTTTTTTTTGGGCCACCCTGTATAACCAACAGTTTGTTCCGAGTTGTCGCGGTATACGCAAGAAACAACTAAAAATAATCTCTGGCGTATTTCCACATAAAAATTAAACTCAAGAAACTTTCATTTTGCTATATACATAACATCACATAACTACTCATCTAAATTCTAAATAAACAATAATTTTATTTTATTTTCTTCTCCTCTTATCATCAGTCTTTTTCCGAGTTGTCGGTGTATCAAATAATCACTGGGGTATTTTCACATGGAGTAAACTCACTTTATTTTGCTATACAGACTATTATAACTCCTCATCTAATTTTAAATAAACATTAATTTTGCTCTTTTTTAACTGTTTTTTCTTCTAATCAACAGTTTGTTCCGAGTTGCCGCGGTATCTGTGACTGCCTCACTCAAGCAATGGCGAAAACGACTCGATGTCACCGGTATGTTTTCGCATTAAGGGAAACTCCAGCCACTTACTGCGGCAGGTGCGACAGGCCAACGGCGGGTGAGCGGGAGTGTCCCGCCGGAGAGGGCGGGGGAACCGCCCGCTTCAGGTGCGCTGGGGCCGCGATGCAGTGCGCCTCTTTTACCGATGGTAAAAATTCGCAGGTAATATTCCCCCCTGTTTTTGTTATGGTTATTTATATTGTGTGTCTTTTCCCCACATTTTAATACGACTTTCTTCAAAGGCAAGTTAATATTAATTTCTTAATTTCTTAATTGTTTTCCAAAATAACTTTTCTATCTAGTAGGCTGAAAAGATTTGTATTCCATGTTTATTTTCACCCCTTTTAAAAATCTGATTCAGTCAACATCGGTATATTAACAACTACAATGCCCTGCGTAAGAATACATATTGTGTGTTTTGCTTTTTCGTTTTCTATAGAATGTATTATTTCTGAACCCTAGTTGAGTACGTTATGTATTGATATGATTAACTTTAATTGTCTATCATATTTATCGTACGAATGCTAATATGTGCATGATATGGTTTAGTTAAGGGCATATTAACTACGGAAAAACTAATGAAGTGGATTTTAATAATTCACAAAGTATATGCTTGGCGATACAACCAAAATAATCTAGGGTATAGCAAACCATATTCCGTTTATCAAATTAATGCATATTAATGTTACTCATTATCAAAAGGTTTTATCTCATTGGCAAAACCTCTTTACGATTAATCTATTACAATAATAAAGTCCATTTATATGAACATTCGACGGCGTGGAATGTACGAAAGGAATTAACTGGATTTTCATACGGTGGATTGTTGCTATGGTAACCCAATTAACATCAATTGCATACGTCATTGTCCAATAAATTTCTTCATACGAAAGGACTGGCAAAAATTATAAGATTATGCTTGCCTAATGCTGCCCATTTCTTACCTATACTTTTTGTTTAACAGCTCTGATTATTGTAATTAAAACATGATTTAAAAAAAAGATGTCAGACAAATTAATTTAGTGTCATTCAACTCTATTTAATTTCATTACAAAAACGAACCATTAATAATATAAACATTTTCTAAAATATCATATATGACTATATGAGAATATTATATGACCTATAAAGATACTGGTGTGCGATTGGTCAAAATGCTGCCACGTGACCATCGCTACAAGGATGAGAAGCGTTATATTGACCAACCAGTCAATATAACGCCGTTATATTGACTGGTAGGACATAATTTACGTCACAATGGGTGTGTGAAGATAAACAATTGTGCGCGTATTATAGCATCCTGGCACGCGCAGCGATGTCAAGCTTTCTACGGAGATTGCGCGATCCGAAAGTAAATTTGAAAGGAATGTCGAATAAAGAAGCATTTTGCGCAGCATTTCGATAACAACACGTCTGTTCTACTGGAAGGATTTCGATTTAATCTAATGATTTTCCCTTGTCCATAATTTTATTTCAACACCAAATTTATATTTATCTTGATTTGTATCTATATAGGTCATCATAATATAACATATATTGACTTTTTCCTTCGGGAACCATATAACATTTCATTTCCCTTGGTAGTCCATGAGCCGAGGCCAGAAAAAATGAAATCCGTAGCACCCCCCGAGGGGCACGGAAATTTTGGTATCAGAGGATAGGTTATGAACCCAGCTACCAAGAAATGCTGACCCCCCAAAAAAATATTTGCTCGTAACCATGGCAACGCCAATCACGTGATACATGTTTAAACTGACTCATTAGCAAGCTTTGTAGTGCTATTTCTGATACTCCATACTCCTAAATCACATTTCTCGGAACTTACATGAGCAATACTCCCTGATTTTTCATATACTCAGACATTTAAGGACTGTTTTTCTGTTAGAACATGTTTTAAGGTGAGGGTACCGTTTTAAGGTCCCAAGGGTCACCGCTAATTAACCCCTAATTGTATACTACTGTCACAAATTAGAACTTTAGTGGATTTTTGGCTAGTTATTTCTCTGTAGTCGGTTTTCTGAGCTATACTATGACACATTTGTAATGGAGGAACGCACATGTCCTCCAGAGTTCAAATCCACCATGTGACATCGGACAGTCTACCCGTTGCCATGGAAACGCGGATATATGATAACGATGTCTATGTACAGAAAACTGTATTTTTAATGAAACCGGACTATATTCTCGTCATCCAGTCGTGAAAGGCTTTTATTTTGTAGGGAATGGAGATATGTATGATATTAGTTTTAAACTCCTTAAAGATCATGAGTGACCTATAAATATTAAGGTCACTTAAGGTTCACCTCAAGGTCAATGACAAAATCCTTACTTCATACATCATGAATATTTGTATGAAATTCATGCAAACTCTCATTACCCCTTATAGTCCATGAGCCAAGTCCAGAAAGAGCCTTATTTTAGGATTTAGCTGCACCCCCGGTCGGACATGGAAAATTTGGTATCAGAGGAAAGGTAATGAGCCCAGCTCCCGATAAATGCTAACCCCCCATTAAAATAGTTGCTCGTAACCATGGCAACGCCAATTATATGACACATGCCCCTTTTCACATGAAATACAAGTGATATTTAGAAACAATTAGTTACTTACCAATTATTTAATTATTATTTAATATTTAAACAAAGTAAATGTATGTTTCCAATGATTTAAACACTAATAATGAAATGACAAAATCATTCCGAACAGTCTGACATAATTTGTGAGTAAATATTAATGAAATTGTGTTTCCTAGCAACATAATTTTCCCTAGCAACCAGTTTAACCTTGCATATACGCTTGCCATTTTCTTTTTTCAAGGTGATTTTCTTTTCAGAACGGAATAAAAATTATCTGAACCATAAATGTCACTTTGATGGACTTCATATTGATTCTAAAGTGAAACAATTCAAGAAAAATAAGCATTTCAACAATAATTTATGATATAGGTGTTTGTTAGGATATGCCAAACCAAACCACCATTTTCATGAAAATGCCATTTTGCTGTACATTCCTGCACAATTAGAAAAAATCCAGTTGATTAACCTAAGACAATATAACTTGTAGACGTTTACAAATATGTAAGTTGAGTTTTAAAAGTATAAATATAGACATACAATTAATAACCTTGATAGTGCAAAACAAATAATATATATATATGATTATCCATGGAGACAATTATGTTACATAGCAACGACTTTTACCTAGCAACCACATATATGACCTATATTTAGCAGTTTTGTTTGCCTTAGAAATGTTATATAGGCCTGTATTACTTTGAGAACTCGGTTAACATTGGTTACACAAACATTTGAAATACTTCAGATTCTCCATGGATACCGTCATGTTGCCTAGCAACATTATTTTCCCTAGCAACCACACATCTGACATATATTCAGAAGGTTATTTTGCCTTTCCTAGGCACATTTTTTGCTGTATTGTCCTACATTAAGGCCCTTTAACAAGCTCCACAGTGCTATATCCGGTACTCAACACTCCTAAATCAAATTTCTCGGAACTAACATGAGCAATATTCCTGATTTTTAATATAAATAAACACTACAGGTGTGGCTTTGTCTGAGAACAGTTTTAACGATGAGGGTAATGTTTCAAGGTCAAAGGGGTTTTCAATAATTAACCTTTGGATGTATATCAATATATAGATGGCTTGTTTTGTTCTTTAATGCAATGTTCGGCTCTTATTATAGACTTGCATAACTCTGAGTACTCAACTATTGATACACATTTTAAACAATGAAAGTATCCATGGATACTGATATGTTGCCTGGCAACAGCATTTTGCATGGCAACCACACATTCGACATTATATTAGGGGGGTCATTTGACCTTTCTGGGCACCTTTTTGCTGTATATTCGGGTTACAAGTTTAACATTTCTTTTTGCAGCACACATGTAATACTGTAGATTATCAATACAAATTTGTATGACTGTTGCCTAGCAACAGTATCTAGCCTAGCACCAATTCATTTGGCCTATATCCAATGGGTGTTGCCCTTCCTCATGACTTTTCTGCTTTAATCGTACATTACTGTACATACTCAGCTAACTTTTAAAGTCATAAACGTTACATTTTCTTTTCTTAATTGAAAGGGAGTGTCCATAGCAACACAACGTAGATGTAATTTTGTTAAGGTCATGCATCATGACCTCCCTTTCAAAATGGACTGTCCTGAGTACGTATTTTGTGCCTATATTTGGTACAACATGCATGTTAAAGGATAGTGAATAGAGATGGTGGACATCAGCGGAGTGTGTATTAAATATGTCATGTCAAATGTTTGCGTATAAAACATTTTAGGCGACAAATAACATTAACCAAAAAGTTCCATTTAAGGGATCGATTTAGAAACTTTGTCAAAAATCTTCAAAACTTACTTGGAACCTAAGTGGTTCTCAAATATTTGTATATACCAATATATAGCATGGAAGAGTATTCGGTTGCATATGACATTAATTTACCATTGAATGTTTACACATGACTTATGAAAGGGTAGATGAAAATGGTTCAGAATTGATTTGATGAGGTTTTAGCATGATTTTTCAGAAGACTCTTTTAAGACAACGGAGTATATAATCTACAGCATTTGTATGCATTTGTTTGGTCTAATTGGCTTGGATGATCCGAAACTAAGTATCCTAGCAAATGTAAGAATGAGATTAGTAGGTAAAGGTAAACAAAACCATGGGCGTCGATCTGTCATTGATACCCATTCATCAGGGGGGATGATCTAATCATTCATCCCCCCCTGATGAATAGGTATTACATAAGTATCGACGCCCATGAACAAAACTATTGTCCTTAATATAGAGGTGGAACAAGAGAAGACAATCATCATTTGATATCATCACACAGCGATCTGCCAATAGCTTGCCAGTCTTAGTCTACATCACTAGCCTCTCTGCTAGATTGTTCATTGATCACAAACGGCATGCACAAACAAAAACACATTTCCCTTGACTTTGCTTTCAAGACTAGGCATAGGGGTGGTTATGGAAAGAGGTTCTTTACAAATTTTAATTGCTTGTCTGATATGTTCCTTCTGGGATGTATGGTTTACTTGCATTGGGGAATATGTAGTTATTAAGTCCGTGGTGTCATGTCATGTTCTTTTAATGATAGGTCCCTTGACATTGCATCCAATATAGTACCCATTCCTCACCGTTGGCTCCTCGTATGTGTTAACATGCGAACAGCGGCCACCCACTGGGCAACATGCTTGGCAGGCTGGTTTAGGCTGACCCACGGAAAGAAAAGAACGGTAATAATACCTCTCACCACTGGTATATATTATAATGTGGACAAACCTACTGACAAGGGATACCTTACATAACATGGGGGTGGATACAATTTCTTCTGGTGTGGCCGGGGTAGCAATCAAGAGCAATCTGAAGCTGGAGCTGACTTTGCAGTTAAGAGCTATCTCGTTAGCAAATTGATCTACTAACAAGTATCGACAATTTCCCGATGACGATATGGGAGAATGGCCACCCTGATAAGTGCTTATGCTCCGACAATGACCAACCCTGATGATGTGAAAGACATATCCTATGTAGAACTGGATACCTTCCTTACTTCAGTGGGCAGAAATGACAAGCAAATACTGTTCAGTGACTTTAATGTCAGAGTAAGTCATGATTCATCACTATGCCTATGGGAAGGTGTCACTGGAAGAATGGAGTGGGCACCCGCAACAACAATTGATTACTTCTTTTGCAGACCTGCGAAGCACATGCCTTAGAGATAACCAATGCCATCTTTTGAAACCTCATCGACGACGGCATTGGCAGTAAAATGAGACGTGCAGGATGTCAGAGTAACCAATTATATGTGTGAGGCAGACTGTTGGACAGACCCCCAGGCGCATCATATATAAGATAAAGCTCCAAATTAGACCAAAGAGGCGCCCACAGGGAAAGGAGCATAACAATGTATACACTGAAGAATCCTGATGTGGCTGGAAAACTCATCTCAGATCTAGGCGGTCAGTTGGCAGACATTTTACACGTTGTTGACAACACTGAAACAAATTGTGAATGACTGTCTACCCGCAATGTCTATCAACGTCTACCCGCAAGATGCAATGACTGGTTAGATGGGCATGGATGAAGAAATCCACCGAAATCATAGACGTAAAAATCGTGCTCATCAAAATTATCCATTAGTAATATGCTTCTAAAAAGGGGCCTACACTAGTCAGTGCTCGTAAATACAGGCCAAACAGGACTCGTGGCTACATTCAAAGGCATATGAAATCCAGGGCTATACTGACTAAAACATTGTCAAAGCGGTTCTACGGGACATTCTCTATGGACCTCCGTCGTCAGGGAGGTCTCGGCCTTCTAAGTTCTGATCGGTCAACTCCCTTATCTCCCTTATCTGAGAAGCCGGATATACAGTACTGAAGAGATGGACTAAACACTTTGAAGCCATCCTCAATTGACCAGATGCCCCCGATTAAATCACACTGATCATGAATATTTCACTCGACAATGTTGAGGTCAAGAAGGCTACTAGTTAGCTCTCAAATGACACATTTCCTTGATCAGATGCCGTTCCTGCTGACAACTACATAGATGGACGTCCTGTGCTTCTTGACAAACACACTTTGCTGCTACAATCCGCCAAGGGCTTCGATGGCTTGCTCCGCACAACAGGAACTCAGGGATGCACGTATTATACACCAGTCCTCTTAAAAAAGAACAGGATATCGCTAACTATTGAGAGGGCGAATTACCAGGCTGCTGTCTGGAAGGCAGCTCTGACTGCAGCCCAGAGATAACTGGCACTGAGGGGAGAGGGATGGAAACTCATTGGCGGCAGACTGTGGTTGACTTGACTAAAGAGGCTCCTGGCTCCAAATGCCATTCTGGGATTGGTTGCCAACAAATGTCGCACAAACTGTGAGACACGGTGATGTGGGTGCCGTGCCAATGGACTCCGCTGCACAGATGCATGCGGTTGTTGTGACTGCCAGATAATGTGATACTGATGCAGATGCAGATGGAGCCGACGAAGATAGACAATTAATATGTGTAACATGGTATAGATTTGGCTCTATTTAATCAACTCCTCGTGGGCAGTATCTAATCTGATGATGGTATCATTTATTATAATAATAAAAAAAATAATTGGATTCAAATCAATACATTGCCAAGGTTAGTGTCAATTGTGTACACACAGATAATAACACACATACGCACATACACTCACCCACCCGCACATACACCACACACACACACACACAACACACACACACATACACACGCACACACACACACACACACACACACACACACACACACACACACAACACACACACACACACACACACACACACACACACACACACATACACACACACACACATATACATATATTACGCTATATGTAAAGTAATCATAATATATAACGCAAAAAAAAATCCGAAGAAGACGATGAAATAAACTGGAATATAAGTCAGATGTGTGGTTGCTAGATAAAGTGTGGTTGCCAGGCAACGCATTGATCTCCATGGATAACTAAGTAGTCTTCATAATTATGTTGCACCATCAAGTTTAATCAAGAATCTACTTTGGCTAATGTATAGGCCTATACAGCAAAAAATGTGCCCAGGAATGGTAAATAACCCTTGAAATGTATGTTAGATGTGTGGTTGTTAGGTAGAATAGTGTTGCTAGGCAACGTGACGGTATCCATGGATAAACTTAAGTATTGCAAATGTGTTTAACCAATGTTAACCGATTACTCAAAGTAATACAGGCCTATAAAGCAGAACATTTCTGAGGAAGGGTAAAAAATGCTCGAAATATGTCATATATGTGGTTGCTAGATAAAAGTCGTTGCTAGGCAACACATTTGCCTCCATGGATAATCAAATATATTCAATTAGCTTTGCACAATCAAGGTTACTAATGTTATGTCTTGTCTATTTATAATTTCAAAAAATAAACATATATATTTGTAAACCTTAAGTTTACAAGTTATATGTCTTAATCGACTGATTATTTCAATTGTACACAATTGTACGCAAAATGGCATTTTCATGAAAATGGTGGTTTGGTAGGCATATCCTACAAACACCTGTATCAGAGAATATGTTGAAATGCTTATTTTTCTTGAAATTTATGACTTTAGAATCAATATAAGGTCAATCAAAGTGAAATTAATGGCACAGATAATTTTATATTCACTTCTGAAAAGAAAATCACCTTGAAAAAAAAAAAAAACGGCAAGCATATAACAGGTAAAATTGGATGCCAGGGAAAATTATGTTGCTAGGCAACACAATTTGATTAATATTTACTTACAAATTATGTCAGACTGTCCGGAATGATTTTTTCATTCATTAATAGTGTTTAAATCATTGGAAACATACGTTAAACAAAAATATATTAACTAATTGGTAGTAACTAAATTTTCTAAAATTTCAGTTGCATTTCTGTGAAAAGGGGCATGTGTCACATAATAGGCGTTGCCATGGTTACGAGCAAATATTTTTTCGGGGGGTTAGCATTTCTCGGGAGATGGGTTCATGACCTTTTCTCTGATACCAAATGTTCCGATGCCCCTCCGGGGGTGCAGCCAAATCCTAAAATAATGCTCTTTTTGGACTTGGCTCATGGACTATGGGGAGTTATATTTTTGTCTCGGAATACTATATTTTCCTCAGCGCTACGCGCTTCGAAAATATAATGTCCCTCGACACAAATATAACTTCCCTCGAGGATCTCAAATGTTATATTGCCCCTCAAGACAGTCAATATCTGTATAATATTGTCTTGCTAAATGTTAGGACTCATGCAACATTTCCCAAATAATTTTTGTTTTGTAATCATAATACTAAGCGTGTTAAAAACAACCCACCGATTTGTTTTGATGTTATTTACTTTCCGGAATCATTAAATCTAATTGTTTTATTTTTTATAAATTAATTTCTTATTCGTTTACAGTTGTATAATTGTTTTCTACAGAAGAGGTATTGCTCTTTTTTTTAATAACACAGTAAGCCCTTGTGCAAATGTTTTAAACTCTAAAGAAAAATCATTGTGTATGCATATATCGGGATGTTTCATATTTTTATTAGAATGATATATTTGATTTGATTTTACTTCAGGATGAAGTAATCGAGGACCAAGTGATGTTATCATCATCTTCCGAAAACGATTTCTACATGAACTACTATCGATACACGTTCGTGACTTGCAGTCGGGATGGTACCGGTCTCACGTGTCAGATCGATAAGAACGATACCAAACCGGAAACGTGCGCTGGGGATTCAGAAGTCAGATGCCACTATAGAACAGTCAGCAGTGGTAAAAAAAAAAATATTTAAGAAACATTTGACTTAAGTATTTTATAAATATGAACAATAATCCTTTAAGTAGTCCTATTATGTAGTACTAATAAAACGCATCTTGATATTCTTGACCTGTAGGTTTCGGTCATCACAGAAAAGTTAATCTGCAATCAAACATGCTCTTTTGTATAAATGTGCAAATACTGTAAAAGGTACTGATTTAATCATGATTATACAATAGTTATTAATTAATTAGGAGGAAACCTCTAAAAACTTTAATGAACCATGTCTATTCCATAGTTGTAATAGAATAATTTCATATTATATCGTTGTTACGCATACCTCAATGAGAAACGGCTTTCGCAGACAAACTATTTATCTCTATTTTGCCTATTGGATATATTTTTAACCAACTATAGAGACGTACATATATTCGTTTTAATTAACAAAATGTTAATGATATTGTGTAAATTTGTTGTCATGTTGTATATATTTTTGTATTCATGTTTAAATTCACAAAACCCCCTTTGTTCACACGTTACTATATTATTAGTGCGACCAGAGAGGAACAACTGTCAGGGGGACTGGAAATATGGGTAGGGAAAAAATGTTACCGCGAAGTCACGGAGCTCACCCCATACGTCCAGGCTGCCCACCGATGTAGAAAAATGGAATCGTATCTGATGACGAACTATGACGAAAGCCTGCGCGCCATTTTGGGGATCCAACCCGTGACGAATTCAACGTACTGGCGGGGAGAGGTAAACAACCTATGCGTTATAATAAGACAGATTATATTGTTGAGTTGCAATCCAACGAATTTAAACAAAAAATAACATGTTTAAGAGGGAATTGAAGAAGAGGAGGAGGAGGGGGAGGAGGAGGAGGGGGAGGAGGAGGAGGAGGAGGAGGAGGAGGGAAGGAGGAGGAGGAGTAGCAGCAGCAGCAGAGGAGAGGGGGAGGAGTAGAGGAGAGCTTAACTTCATGTTTGTATGATGATTTGGCAAAGATATACAATGATAATTATAGTGATGATTGTTGGTGATGATGATGTGATGATGATGAATGACTGATGATGTGATGATGATGATGATGATGGTGATTGAGGATGATGATGATGCTGCTGATTCTGACTGCTGATGATGATAAATGATGACTTGACAAATGATGATGGTGACGATGATTGATGTTAATTGTGGATGTGATGAGGTAATAATGACATGATAATAATTACATGATGTTGATGATGCTGATGATAATGATTATGACGATAATGCTAATGATGTGATGATGGAATGATTATTGAGGATGATGATGATGATGATTGATGAGGATGATGAGTGATGATGGATGATGATGATGGATGATTATGACAATAATACTAATGATGGTGATGATGATGATTGATGATGATGATGATTGATGATGATGATGATGAATGATGATGATAATACTTAGATAATTTCCACCTCGCTCTTTTTTTTCCCTTCAGGATATGAATTTCAACGACACTTCTTACTGCTTCTGTGACCAACGCCAGTCAATCCTGTCCCCTGCGAGTTGTGCGAACTTAAACTACTACAGCTGCTTCAAGGATGGTAGCCTACAAAATCCGGGTTAAAAGCAAAGGTACAATTAAAACCTTTAAAGGGATGGTTCGGACGATTTCAAATGATGTACCAGAAAATCTATAAAAAATTACTCATTGGCAATATATTTTTATCAAAACATATTCCTATCAGGATGATTTATACGCTATTGTTTTGTGTCTGTAATTTTTGATATTCATCGTCTATTTCTGTACGCTTCCGATTTTATCACGTGGTCGCGTGACGCCGCCAGCCTCACTTTGCTTTGTATTGGCAGCAAAGTGAGGCATCGACGTCACGAAAATTGCATGACTGGGATAGATCCCACTGCGGCAGATTCCGATCAAGAACTGTTACCTTATTAGGTCCCAAAGTGATTGTGAAGGATCCAGTTGGTCTTTTTCGTCGGGGACAAAGGCAATGGTTGAAACAATATTGCTTCTTTGATTGGTAAATGCTGGAAATCGTCCGAACCCCTCCTTTTAATGTCCCTCATGGCGCCTCTTCTAGAAAAGGAATCAGCCAATCCCCATGTGTAACTTCTTTGAATGCCATGGATTCTACAGCTCTGTGGCAAAGTGTAGCGATTGTGTGGTGCAAGGGTGTTGCATAATAAGTTGCGATTATCGCATGCGCCTATGCCTAAATGCACAAATCTATTGGCTCAAATGCGTTAAGTTAAATTTTATTGTATATGAACTTGCGATTACTCGCAACCTTTTGTGCAATACCCCTGGCACTCAAGAGTTGAAGAGGGAATACGGATAAAGTAGGGAGATACATAATATAAACAGGACGTGAAGAATTCGTGTCATTCTTCTGATACGGCTCAGAACACCATGATCATAGAATATTATGATAACAATGTACAATTTATTCTGACATTGACGACGACATGTGATAGCATTTTTGTACGCAAGCCAACATCTTCCACCCGATAAAAAACATTCGACATTTCGGGAGATCATTGTAATTGAGGAAGATTCCCCTCGGTGACGCAAACTGATATAGAGGAGCGAACAAATAATTAGATAAACCAACCGGACATATTTTTTTGTTCATGCCAGGCTCTTTAGACCAGCTTACACCAAAGGCGCTAAACCCCATTTTTAAACTTCCGAGGGAAAACAGGCTTCTTTTTCCCACTTTGTACACGTGCTTATGGGAATATGAAATTGAACTTTCTATATATGATTTTAATGTGAGTTATTTGTCTGTAAAATGTGGATTCCCTAGATAGCTACGTAGATTATACATGTAGATAGTATCGTTACCTCATTTTTTTGGAAAAAGTGGATTTAGCTTCCTTTTGGAAGTTATCTTCTTATTTTGTAGTCTTATAAAGTATGGTACATGTTTACAACAATTTTATTTTCCTACCTGGATTGGTAAGGACTTGATGATTTTGTTATTTTTACGCATAATTCAGAGTAATTTAAAACAAACATATCCAGGGCTATCATTCAGTGACTGTGAAATCATCCCGCTTGAATATTTTGTTTTTGTTTTTTATTAGAATATACTTAAAAACATGTCACGGGTGTTATGCGAGAAGTTAGCAAGTATGTTAGCTTTGCGACAGACGCTGTTAAATTATGCAGCGGTCTTTTTACTTTCGCATCCAGCGTGTCCCCGTTAATGACTTTGCACTGGAGGCATAGATCTAGTTTTAACTAATCACTTTATTATACCGATTTTATAGTTGTTGTGATTGACTTTCGGCTGTTTCATTTTCAAATCTTTGTGCCTAAAATTAAAGTGTTTCTACTCAATGCATCAACGCGTTGGTAAACCTTGAGTAAACATTCGTTAACTTTCCGTTATTATGAACAAATTAAATTTGAGTGGGCAGTCCGGTGATCACCGAGGCATGGTGGAATCGATGATCACGTCTTATCACACTTCTATGTAGAAAAGGGCGGTGATGGGCTTAAAACAGGACCGTTGCAGCAAAAGAGGTCCCCTCGCGTGAGCTGATCAGCGCATAGGGCAAGCATCGAACGTGCTAAGTGGCGAATGGAGTGCATGCAAAGCGTTAAAATGGACCAGATTGTAGACCGTGATCCGGTAACAGCCAACACGTGACCATGACTATAGCGTAGTGAAGGAACGAAGCGTGACTTTAACATTAATAGAAAGTGAATGAAAATACAATATAAAGAATTATATAATGAGAGGATCATAAAAGAGAAGACAAGACAGAGTCCTGCATGCTGTGCCAGTTGGCGAATCAAATATCAGTTGTATGTGCAAAATGACGAATATCGCAGAAAAATGGGGGTTAAATGGACCACGATATACGGTACACGGGCCAAACGTGATGGGATCTACTTGCGTATGACGAATGCAAAACGCGTCATAATTTTAGAAAAGGGGTGAGAAGGGAAATATAGATGAGCGGATGAAAGCAGAGTGATGTTTCCAACAGGCGGCGATAAATGGTAGTCCGCCAATCTACGTGATGATATAGGCCTTAATAATGATGATACAGTACTACACAATCCATACAAAACCGGGAAACCGTCAAGGAGGAAGAAGCGAGAAAAGAGATGAAATGTAGATTCTCATTTAATTGGTGAGACAATAAACGATAGGAAATTATTGATTTGTGTGAAGAGGGGCGTGTGGTATGAGAGGGAGAAAGTTAATAGATATGAACGACGAAGAATGAACGAATTACCAGACATTTAAAAAGGAAAAGTGAGATAGATTTGGGAATTAAATCCGATAATGAAAAAGAAGTGATAAGATAAACAGAAAAAGAGGATAAATACTTATAAAATAGAAATAATTACTTGATAATCGATACAAATTGAATTGATTTGTGATGGGATGTATGTAGGGAAAGGGCGGAGGGGGCGAGGGATGGGGATGGGAGAGATGAGGAGAGAGGAGGAGAGAGGAGGAGGAGGATAGAGAAGAATATGGCAAAGAAACGGAGACACCGACAATACTTTACCGTATGTATAATCAATATCGTCAGATAAC
>JBAMJV010005844.1:0-39368 GCA_037951105.1 Echinarachnius parma
ACTTGTTCTTATTACAAAACCAGATGAGGCGAGAGTAATACATGCCGATCCACGCGCGAGGGCGAGGTGTAGAAATTTGGAAAGGAAGAAGTTAAATGACTTCGAGAAATGCAAGGATTCAAAACATAGTCCAGTGTGTAGATTCGAGAAATGTGGTAAAATCAGCATGTAGTAGAATGAACAATGTAAATCGAAGGGAAGAAAGGAAAAGAGTGAATACATTATTTGTATTATTATTATTATTATTATCATTATTATTATTATTATTATTACACTATCAAGGGGATTAAAAACAAAACAAACGGATTTAAGTAGATTGAGGAATGGGAGTCAAATGGAAGAGAGAAAGGGTTAGTGAATGTTCAACTAGACATGATAAATCAATGGCAAAACACATTTGTACATTCCTTTATTACAGATATGTTGTAATTATACAATAATATACAAATACTATCATCAACATTCGTAACAATATATCATTGTAATTAGTATTAATATCATTATTATCATTAATACACATACTTAGGGAATAATGGGGAGACAACTCACGCTACCCCTAATTTAGACCAATAAGGGGAGACCGCTCACGCATGCATCCTCTATAGATAATTATTATATAAGGCGCTAAATCAATTGACTATAATATATTATTATTATTATTATCATTATTATTATTATTATTAGTAGTAGTAGTAGAATTAATACACTATCAAGGGGATAATGTGGCGACAGCTCACACTACCAAAAATTCACACCAACAAAGGGATACCGCTCACGCTCCCCCTAGAGATAATTCTTATATTAGGCGCAAAATAAATTGAATATATTATTATAATTTCTACTAGTACATGTAATTTCAATATTGGTAGTGGTTATGCATACACATACTTAATTATACTATGGACTCGTGTATGTACAGATGCCAATTAATTACACATGTGCATATAGGGAAATGTACGACCAAAAATTCAAATTGGACTCCAACCTGTATAATGCAACCACCTGTCTATAGCGACCACTTTTCGTACCTTGAGCGATCGCTATAGACAGGTTTGACTGTTCAAAGAATCATTTTCAATTTCATTCTGCAATGTATTATCTCTATCTACTTCTATATTATCACTATCAAATATGAACCTCATAATGACTGATAAAGAATAAAAAAAAAAGGAAAGACAATGAATATTACAAGTAATACATATATGGCAGTAGCAAGAAACATTATACATAGGCCCCATGAACATTTTGCAAAGACAGCAGCATATATACATTTGGATATAGCTTGTATTCATAAGATTGCAACAGACAGTGTAAGGAAATGAAAGCATTACAAAAGATACAATAGTACAATGTAGACAATAAAACAAACAGCAATTCAAAAAACAATACATGAAGGCTCATGCAGTACAAATGAATTAAAAAATGGTAAGAGAAAAAATAACAAATATTATGTGATACAAAATTGTTTTTAAATTGGTTTTAAAGAAATGTAAATTTACAGCTCGAATTCTCAATAAAAAAAAATGAATGCTTGTCAAAAAAAAAAAAGAAAGTATGATCAGGCTTATTCTAAAACTAGGCAATGCAAGAAAGATGAAGCAAACATGTGCAAAAACATGTTGTATCATTTCAGGCGGGCAAGATCTGCTTCAGAGTTCAAAGGAAACTACACATAATATCATAATTATATTTACGTCATGTTCATCTTTATTGTTTTATTTTTGGAATCTTCATGTTTTAATCTCAACCATGTTCATAATCCAATTTGTTTTTTTATTTTTGTACATGGTCATGCTGTTTCTTAATTTACAATACTGATGGTTATGAATCAATACGATTTTGTTAACAGTATGAACAGACTAGTTTGTTATATTCTGGCACACAATTATAATGTTAGTCGTCATACATTATTAACAATTATGATACTAGTTAGGATATAGTTCAAGAAATAACTTTTAGCCGGGATCATGTACATTAAATTTAAGCACATTACAAGAACGCATTTCAATGACCAACAATTTAAATAAAAGTATTTAATGTTGAATTTGCATTAAACATTGGGCCCAGTTGGGTATTGAATTGCTTTTCTCATGAATATTGCGATGTATATCTAAAGATGATCCATGTTGTACATTTTAGGGGCCGGAAATTATACTTTTTCTAGCTTAGATTGGAGATGTTTAATTCTACTTTTCTTTAATAGTCCAAGTAAAATTGTCCCAAATCAAAATGTTTACCATCCAAATTGTGTTCCTCTTTTTTCAGAGTAAAGTAGCAACATCTGTTGTCATGCATTCAATAAACATGGCAGTTTATATTTGATTAACATGCCCTAAACTTCCATTGAACCAACTACTGCAATTTATCCCGCTTTTTTCCTATTTTTATCCATGTTATTACATTCATCTAACAAATATTAATATTGTACATGACCTTCCAAGCTCATTTGCCGAAAATCTGTTTTTTTAGACTAAAATTCTAAAAACTTGAAAAGTATTTACTCAAATTCGATAACATGTTAACGAATTATTCCCTGTCTGTAAATAAACAGATTAATGATGGCTTTTAGAGGTAACCCTACTATAAACCAAAATATGTACATTTCATATGTACATTTCTGATTTTGTGCAAAATTGCCTTTTGACTATGAAGATAATATTATATGTGACCTTACACCACAAAACGATCAATAAGTCGGGGAAAATGATTGTCCTGATTTTCATATAACATTAAAAACAAAGTCATTACCTTTAAAGTGGTATATAATTTGTCATATTTGGACTAAGCAAACCCTCTCAAAATGAACGGCAAAGATTTTGAATATGGCAGAAGAATTTTTTTAATAAGGGAGATACGGGCCGCTTAAAAGATCAGTGTCCATTCAAGCGCTGTAATAAGATCACATTTATTAGAAGAAAAAACATATTTAAACATGATTTCCGCCACTCAAAATTTCACAGAAGGTAGATTAAGATATGTTTATTCAGGAAATACCAAAATCCTAAATCTCAAATTTCAAACAAAATTTTACTATTTTAGCTAATAAAAGAGAAACTACCACAGCGACATAACGGTCGTTTTGTGGTGTAAGGTCACATATTGTAAAAAGCCATCATTTGTTTGGATTCCCCAAATTCTAAGCTTTCCAGAAATGTATGATTTGTAGGGGGTAGCTTCAATAGTTAAAAAGATATTCCCGATGACGTAAAAGTGTGCACAAATGTCAAAAATTACCCCACAGCATGAGCCCCTTAAAAACATGTCGGATTGTATGTAATGAATGTAGAGACAACTCGAAGATACATACCTGTATATATAACGCAAAGGCTACACAACACGGCCGGTGGTGGAACCAGGCAAAACAAAATGACAGCGATGCATCTGACATTAGATTTTCCGTAAACGCATCAAACATGTGCATTAAAACTCAAATCAAACGTTTAATCTGCTTATTACTCATAACATTTGCGCAACTGGCTAATCTGACTTCTTCCAGATGTTCAGGTTATCCATAAATCCAACAAAATAATCCGTAAATTTCGCGATTAAAGTGGAGAGTTTAATGTTTGCTGCATTGATTCTTGATTTTGTAGAACTACGGTTTACTGTTCATTCCGATACAAACTTAACCGATCACCCGGCATTTTTTGACGGAGGTTCTGGTCACACGATGCTTGCGATCACCTGCAACAACTTGCGATGGGTCACGTGCGCATATGAAGGCGGATTATATTATAATTTGAGTAAGAAAATCCTTTGATATTCAAAAACTTTTAGGGTTTTGCACGCCTCAGGCTGAAAAAATTCCACGTGTTATTCGTTCTGACTGCAGATCATTCTAAAGGTTTTCGATTTGTTAAATAAGTTGTTTGAAATCTCGAAATGAAATATAAAAACTCAAAAAAGTTCCTGAAAGAGGATGGCTCTGGCATGGCAACGGATATTGCATGCCATATTCCGGCCGCGATATATATGCGCTGCTGCCGATCACTATACGTTATACGCGCGCCGCGCACATGCACAGTACGTACGTGCAATTGCAACATACATGCATGCAATACACTATACAACAAGCGATGGCCTCTGGGATTTGACAGATAAATTATGTTTTGAAGTCATGTCCAAATTGCAATTTGTTGATTATTTGCTGCAGAGAGGGGGGTTCAAGCTATCATTCTGCATCTTTGGTCTACTCCTATAGCTGCGCTCATCTGGACTCTGGTAAGTACCTTATTCAAAATTAATTGTACAATTGTCAATAGAATTATAATATGAGTATGACATTGTCATTGACAGTGTCAGATATGTTTAAAAGACTTGGAGACATTATGTATTGGCTAGCCTCCTTATCCTAGCACCATTATAATTATATGAGCCATTACCATTTTGCTAACACTAACAGTGGTCAGAGTCCAAAGTGGGCATTTGGAAAAATTGTGTGGTATAATTCTATAAATAATTTATAAATAATGAAGACAGTCACGTTAATTGACCTTTGGCCTTCATCTTGACTGTCTACACTACAGACCTCTGCACATACAATTTTGTTGTACAGTTCTGGAAGTGGAAATGATATGCTCTGCATCTCTTCTGCCACACGTGTGGGCGTGGCTATATGCCTGGTAAATACTAAAGCCACACACGTGTGGCTGTAAACACTGCCTTTTCATAAACTTTTTAAGTTACAGTTAAAAAACACTTGTGCATCTAGACTAGAGTATTGTTCATGATCTCTTTTCCATTTTTACTTCTTCAGGTCACCCATATCATTTCAACAAATGCAAGAGCATGTCACAAACACGTAAGTTCCTAATTTGTTAAATTGATCAAAGTCTAGACTGAACTTTGATGTGTTACTGTTACTGTGTTAAACTTGGTCTGGGAGAAATAGCCTCATCCACACCTAGCACAGTACATAAATCAACAAGAGTAAGAGTGAATAACAAATATCAACATCATCCAAAGTGGGCATTTGGAAAAATTGTGTGGTATAAATGATATATAAATAATAATGAAGACAGTCATGTTAAATGACCTTTGACCTTCATGTTAACTAAAGACCTCTGCACATACAATTTTGTTGTACAGTTCTGGAAATGATATGCATATGTTCTGTATACAAAATATAAACCAAATCTGTCAATAAATTAAGAAATTCAATAAAGCCAAAGGGGGCAATATACAATAGCTCTTGGCAAGATTGTAATAGTGCCAGGTGTGGTAACACTTTTTAGAAAAGGAGCAACTTGGAAGCAACTTTCAATTTGTGCAGACTTTTTTTATTCACTGTTCCTGAGATTGTGATGGCGCTAGATGTGGCTTCACCTCAAATTTGTCAGAGATATACCAGCTAGCTGTCACTTTGTTATAGATAAACTAGTTATGGCATATTGGCATTGTTGGGGATAAACGTATGTAGTATTGGTATGTGGATTTTTTTTATCACTAGCAATTGTAATTTGTCCCTGTTTTGTTTTAGCTATGAACAATTGTTATAACTGGGTTACATTTAACGAAGTTTGATATATGAAATCATTTTGTTCAAAATTTGCAGCCTTCAGGAAAATGCTACCTAATTCCAATGAGTCACTTTTGAAAACACTAACTTAAGTATTAATCTAATTGAAGCATACTTGTGGCAGGGGGGGGGGGGGGGGTGGGGGGGGGGGGGGGGGGGGGGGGGGGGGGGTTGGGAGGGTTGCATACATGTGATTGCTGTGCATTTAGTCACAATAATTGTCCATTCAAAAAAACATGAATATGGCCTCTTGCATTCACCAAATATATTTCTGTTTTGAAGTCATGTCCAATTTGTTGATTATTTGCAGGGGGATTCAAGCTATCATTCTGCATCTTTGGTCTACTCCTAGCTGCATTAATTTAGTAAGTATTGTACAATCGAATTATGACAGTGGTAGCACAGGCACGGGGAGAGGGGCACGACTACAGTACAAGCATATGACTGTCTAGGACTGGATACTACACAAGGGAGAGGCACAACATAAAACAAAATCAAACTAAAGCAAAGTACACTCATTTTCAATGAAATTAGCAAATTTATTTTTGAGGCGTGCATACTCAGCTGGCTTTGAAATGCCAGCTGTGGCTTGGTCTTGGTCTTGGGAGAATGCATCTAGAGCAATGTGGCCATTTCTGGCATAATTCTGCTTTCTGGTAGAATTTTGACCGCTTTAGCATCTAGCATTATGGTAGGCATAATAATACTTTTTGTAAGCAGAATTCTAGCAGAATTATGATTAAATAAAATATTTCGATACCACATTTTAGCGGTCCCGACCATCATTACCAATGGTCTTGACCTAGAAAATGTTCATAGATCCCTGTCTAGAAAACTCGTAAATTGTGAAAAATCCTGGTGTCAAATTTGGAAAGTTCTCGGTCTCGGCTTCGAAAATTGTCTACGAACACCCCCCCCCCCCCCCCCCCCCCCTCGCTTACACGATTCTCAAACAATGGTCTTGATTTCGGCCTCGACAAATTTTGAGAGGTCCTGGTCTCGGTGTCGAAAATGTTGTAGGTACTCGGTCTCGGCTCCAACAATTTTCTACGGACACCCCCCCCCCCCCCCCCCCCCCCCCCGCTACACGACTCTCAACCACTGGTCTCGGTATTTGGCCAACGATATAACCCCCCTTGAAAAAAGGCTGAGTACGCCACTACTGGACTGTATATAAGGGTTAAAGAGGGTTTGGCAGAATTTGTGGCTATTTTAGGCATTTTAGCAGAATTTTCGCTGCTCCCTTGCAAAAATTAATCTTTTTCGCTGGCCACACTGATCTAGAGTATTTTTCATGATTTCTTTTCCATTTTTACTTCTTCAGGTCACCCATATCATTTCAACAAGTGCAAGAGCATGTCACAAACACGTAAGTTCCTAATTCATAAATCAAAGTCTAGAACGAACTTTGATGTGTTAGACTTTAAGACATATAGCCTCACCCACACCTAGCACCATAAGGCATTACCATTTTGCTAACACTAACAGTGAATAACAAATATCTACAGCATCCAAAGTGGGCATTTGGAAAAATTGTGTGGTATAAATGATATATAAATAATAATGAAGACAGTCATGTTAATTGACCTTTGACCTTCATGTTAACTTAAGGCCTCTGCACAAACAATTTTGTTGTACAGGTCTGGAAATGATATGCATATATATTCTGTATACAAAATTTAAACCAAATCTGTCAATAAATTAAGAAATTCACTAAAGGGGGCAATATATGTACAATAGCTCTTGGCAAGATAGTAATGGTGCTTGGTGTGGCCTCACCTACACCTACAGCCAAAACAAATATAGCTCTGCATTGCGCATAACGCCCCAATACATGCATTTTATAATGTAGTTTCAGCAGAGAAATAAACTGTTAACACTTTTTGATAACTTTGTTTACAATCAAACAATCAAATATTAGATCGGATTTGTGTATAACACTTTTAGAAAAGGAGCAACCAACTTTCAATTTGTGCAGACATTTTTATTCACTGTTCCTGATATTGTGATGGCGCTAGAAGTGGTTTCACCTCAAAGTTGTCAGAGATAGACCAGCTAGCTATCACTTTATAATAGATAAACTAGTTATGGCATATTGGCATTGTTGGGGATAAACTTATGTAGAATTGGTATGCGGATTCTTTTGTTATTATTAGCAATTGTAATTTTTCCCTATTTTGTTTTAGCTATGAACAATTGTTATAACTGGGTTAAATTTAACGAAGTTTGATATATATGATTATGCAATCTTTTTTTTCTTCAAATTTGCAGCCTTCAGTAAAATACTACTAAATTCCAATTAGTCACTTTTGAAAACACTAACTTAAGTATTAATAATAATATTAATAGTATTAATAATTGAAGCATAATTGTGGATGGTGGGTGGAGGTTGCATACATGTGATTGCTGTGCATTTAGTCACAATAATTGTTCATAAAAAAGCATGAATATATGGCCTCTTGCATTCACCAGATAAATTCTGTTTTGAAGTCATGTCCAATTTGTTGATTAAATTTGCAGGGGGATTCAAGCTATCATTCTGCATCTTTTGTCTACTCCTAGCTGCGCTTATTTGGTAAGTATTGTACAATCGAATTATGACAGTGGTAGCTCAGGGATGGGGAAAGGGGCAACTCTACAGTACAAGCATATGACTGTCTACAATAGCCCTATGGACTAAATACTACACAAGGGAGAGGCACAACATAAAACAAAATCAAAGTAAAGCAAAGTATAACCACTCATTTTTAATGAAATTACCAAATTTATTTTTGAGGCGTGCATACTCAGCAAGAGTGATTATGAACACACATAATTTAATGTGAATATTTTGACAAAATGTGTTGGGAGTTTGAGCTTGGAAATGAACATCAGTCTCTGCTTGCACCCTCCCCCACGTTTAAAACCCTTGAGCCACCACTGAACTGTGAATTTCAAGGAAGTAAACACCTCGATTCCTTGTGATACTTAGTAATCATTATTCATTAAACTAAGTTTCGATTAATTGCATCGTTACTTGAAGGTTGCATTCTGCCATTACAAATGACAAAATATTTGAATAGGAAACCCAACCGCAAGGAACTATGCAAGGTTGTGTGTATGAGTAGACATAATAGGTAAGGTAAGTAGCACTTTGCAATATTGTAAACACATTGTTTGTGGTGGAAACATATTGTCCTTGTATTTTCCTTTGCTCACTACCTCCTCCCCCATCCCCCACATACCATGCCCCTGCCCAGCCATCCAACCAATGATTAACAGTGTGATAACTGCATTACCACATGAGACTCTCATCACATATTTAACAAGCAACAAACATCTTGCTTTATGTCAAAATAATTTCAAAAGAAAATGTTGACATTCGCAAATATACATGTCACTTGTCTGTAATGATTTATTTATTCATACTTTCATTCCCTAGTATCAAAATGCCTAAGCGAAAAAGAGGGGAGGCGTGTGCAAGACGAGTGAAGTGCATGAGTGGCGGAATAAGAAAAAAATGAAGAAACAGAAAGAAGACTTCAATTGGAAAGACCAGTGACAAAGGAAAAAACTCAGACTGGCTTGTAACATTGCAGCAGCTGAAATATTTGAACAAGAATTACCTTCATCAGTTATTAATTTCAAACAACCAAATATATGGCAGAATAGATGTGAATCATGTAAAGCCTTTAAGTTCCCTTCTGACCAACCAGGAACATGTTGCAATCATGGAAAAACAGTCATACCTCGTGCTGAAGACCAACCTCAGACTTTAAAAGACCTCCTGCAAATGACAGGCACTTCAAAACAAACATAAGAAGTTACAACAATGCTCTTTCTCTATCAAGTATAGGTTTTGACAAGAAAATTATCGTCCCTGGTTTCTCACCAAATGTCAAAATTCAGGGCAAAATCTGGCACTCAATATGTACTTTATTTCCTAATGATAACGAGAAGAAAAGATTTGCTCAGATTTATATCCATCAGTGAAATTTCCTTGAAGAAGCTCAAAGGAGGATTAACGTACACAAAAAAATGGTAACAACTTGTCAGAGAATGCTGTGCAGATAGTCTTGCATGAAACAAATCCATATGTTCAAACTTTCAGAGCTGTATCCCAACTCCCAGAAGAGGTTATCAAAGAAACCAAGTTTGTATTAAGAAAATACAAAAAACCACCCGCTGAGCACAGCAGAAGAAACAATTTACCTGACTCCAATGAAATTTTCTTACTAGCTCTCAACGATTCCAGTGATTCTGCTGATGTCGTCATTCACTTGAAAGATGGTGGTCTTCAAAAAATCAATGACCTCAATAGGGCATTTGACCCACTCCATTTCATTCTTCTTTTCCCACATGGTGAAGATGGCTGGCATGTAGATTTACATCAAGTAAATCGTGATGGAAGTAGAGGTGCCAAAATCTCTCCAACTATGTTCTACATTCACCGAATTCAGAACGAATTCAGAAAGCAGAACGAATGAAACTAAACTGGTATAAACTCAATAAAAAAAAGATCCGTGCAGAAAAATACAACGTCCTCGTGGATGCTTTCAGCTTGAGTGATGACACCAACTTACAAAACGTTGGTCAAAGAATCATCTTACCAGCCACACATTATAGGTCTCCTAGATGGTATCAGGAAAGCTTTCAGGATGCAATGGCCATTGTCAGACATTATGGTCGTCCTCATCTCTTTGTTACCTTCACTGCTCATTCTAAGTGGCCAGAGATCACAGAGAGTCTTTTTCCTAGAGAACAAACAATAGACAGACCCGATGTAGTCAACAGGGTTTTCAATATGAAAGTAAAGGAACTCTTGGAAGATATTATGAAAAAAGATATCCTTGGCAAGGTTAGTGCTATGGTTGGAATGGTCGAATTTCAGAAACGCGGTCTACCCCACATCCATTTGATGTTCACCCTGCAATAACAAGATGCACCCAAGAACTACTCTAATTATGACATATATGTTTGTGCTGAAATTCCTGATGAGAAACAAAACCCCATGCTTCATTCCCTCGTGAAACACTTCATGATACACGGTCCATGTGCAGGTGTGAACCAAAACAGTCCATGCATGAAAGGAAACGTGTGTGAAAAAGCTTCCCAAAAGAATTTAGACAACATACATTTCATTCAAACTGCACATACCCACTGTACAGAAGAAGAGATCCCAATCATGGCGGTCATACTGCAGACATATGGGTGAGCAGCATTCAGCAGAAGATTGTCGTGGACAACAGATGGATTGTCCCGTATAACCCAGTACTTCTCTTGAAATACAAAGCTCATATCAATGTTGAAATTGTTTCATCTGTTGGTGGTGTCAAGTAATTGTACAAGTACATCAATAAAGGCACTGACCGTGTAATGGTTGAAACAAGCAATGGTCAAGTGACACCAAATGAGATTCAAAGATTTGTTGATGCAAGATGCATCTCTGCATCATAGGCAGCGTGGAGACTCAATGGGTTTCTGATAAGCCATAAATGTCCTTCTGTACACGAATTCCCCTTTCATTTGCCAAATGAGCACATGGTTATCATTCATGAAAACCAAAATCCTGCAGATGCAGCAGCAAACTCTGAAAAGACTCAACTGACAGAGTTTTTCACTTTAAACATAGTTGACCCAAATGCCCGTAATCACTTGTACATTGATATCCTGCAATCGATCTAAGCAGTTTACACAAAGGAAACGAAGAATTAATAAATTGTCAAATGATGAAGCCCAAAGTGACATAGTTGGGCGCATTCCAGTCATATCAATAAACTGCTACAACAAAGCGAAGTACTTCCTCCGAATGCTATTTCATCATGTAATGGGCCCTACAAGCTTTGAAGATCTCAGGACTGTTAATGGTCAACTGTGTGAGACATATCAGGAAGCTTGCATCAAATTGGGTTTATTTGAAGATGACAAGCAAATTCACAAGGCTATGCAAGTGGCAGCAACCAGTATATTCGGACCACAATTAAGAAGATGCTCTGTTACATTACTTATGTATGCGATGCCTGCCAACCCTAAAAAACTGTTTGAAGCATTCACAACTGAATTATGTCAGGACTTCATGCAAAGTGACAAACTTACTGAGCCAACAGATGCCATCATCAACAAAGTTCTTTTACAACTCAAATCAATGTTTGATGATTGTGGCAAAGATATGACCAAGGACATTGGTCTCCCAAAACCTGCTTACCTGTTGAATCCCTTTCTTGCAAACCAATTGAGATCCAGCAAGAACTTCAGTATTCTAAAGACGAATATACACAAGACAAAGAGGCAATGTTGAATAGCGCGCAGAGAACAGCATTTGTAGCTATAAAAGCAGCAATTGATGACCATCAGCCTGGTCTTTTTTTCCCTCGATGCTCCAGGTGGAACAGGAAAAACCTTCTTGCTCAAAACTATTACAAGTTATGTTAGAAGCCAAGGTAAGATTTCTCTCAATTTAGCCACAAGTGGAATGGCAGCAACTTTACTGGGTCTTTCCAAAAGGTGACCCCCCGATTTCTGACACCCCTGACACCCCATTTCTGACACCCTTTCTTCCCATTCATTTTGTACACAGATTTGTTTCCCTTTAGCTCTTTCCCCCTCTCTCTATTACGGCCCTCTCTCGCTCACTCTCTCTCTTACAGTACGTTTGATCTTGACCGCGTATTGGCGCGCGTGGGAACGAAACCGGATCGGAACGACCTTTGCATTGCCAACAAGGTCACGTACGGGGCAGGGCAGTGTATGTAATAAAGGAGGCGAGAAATTTGGGACATTACATAATTATTTTGTTTATCTGTTATCGTGGCTACATGTTCCACATGTCAGGGGCGGTTCTAGCTTTTTGCTAAGGGGGGGGGGGGATTTGACCCCATGACGATGCGGATACTGTGTGGGTCTGGACACATGATGGCGTTTTTTCTATGCACATCACATTTTCACTTGGCAGCCCAAGGGGGGGGGGGGGGGGGGGGGTTAAACCCCCTAACCCCCCCCCCCCCCCCCCTAGATCCGCCGCTGTGACGAAGATAGAAAGGTATTTGAAACAATTGATAGAACCTTTAGGAAAACAAGGCCGCAAGAACAACCATTTGGTGGTGTGACAATGCTTTTTAGTGGCGATTGGAGACAGTGCCTTCCTGTAGTCCCACGTGGCAGCAAGGCAGAAATCCTACATCACACATTCAAAATATCGGATCTGTGGAAAGATGTACAAATCTTCAAGCTTACAGTTAACATGAGAATCATGCATGCAGGAACACAGGATGTAGAGTTCTCCAACTATCTTCTGCGGATCGGAGAAGGCAGGGAACTTTCTTCAGGAGAGAGCCAAGTACAAATTCCACAACATCTATTATCACTATCCCATCACTTGGAAGAATTCTGCCATGAAATATTTCCTAATCTGAAGAGAAAAGTAGCAAATGGCATGCGAAATAGACTACTAGATAAAGACTGGTCTGAGTGGTTAGTATCCAGGGCAATCATTTTCCCTACAAATGCTAACGCAGAAGAAGTCAACCATATCCTCATTAATGTTTTGACAGGGGAACCAATGATATATCGATCATGTGACAAAACAAGAAATGAAGAAGAAGCGCACAGATATCCCACTGAATGGCTAAATACAATCACATTACCTTGAAACTAGGTGCTCCTATAATGCTACTCAGGAACCTAGATCCCATCAACGGCCATGTGAATGGAGCCCGCTACTTTGTCAAGACCATGACTCCTAAGATAGTTCATGCTGAGCTTGCAACTGGACCACACAAAGGCAAAGTTCTTCTTATACCCATAATTATATTCCACCCACAAGACCATACTATTCCAGTTGAAATTGAACGAAAACAGTTTCCAGTAAGGTTGTGTTTTGGAATAACAGCCAATAAATCGCAGGGGCAAACACTTTCCCAAGTCGGACTTTACCTCAAACATGACTTTTTTCACTCACGGTCAACTATACGTTGCAATGAGCCGTGTTGGAAGTGTAAAACACATCTCTATTTTCAAGCCAGCACCAGGAGACAACGCTAGACAAATGACAAATGTGGTTTACACTGAAATCATCTAATTAATCTGCTTTGCCTAAACAGATCGTTTTCCAACCACTTTATGAGTCATCAAATAAGCTACAAAGTGAGTCATCAATAATAGAAGGATAATATTTTTCAGAGCAGTATTCATTGAATACAGAATTGCCTTACATTGTTCTCTCACCTACCCAAATAAATGTCCAACCATTAATCCTATTGTGACCAAACTTGGGCGACAGAAACATTCGGGGAACCTTCATGCTATCATACCATCAGGAGTCACATGCTGAGGTCAAAGGTCATCTAAGGTCAAATGTTAAAGTTTACCTGCAAGACACTCGTGACAAATAACTTTCCAACTGTTAATCCTGTTGTATCCGAACTTCGGTCACACATGCTACCGTCAAAGATCATTTTAAGTCATGTTTAACTTTACTAGCAGACTCCCTTGTGCCTGTCTCACTCTATTTGCAGTCAAACATGTGTCATTATACATTTAAAGAACTTTCATGTTGCAGGTGATGTGCTTAGGTCAAATATTATTTTTGGTTAAATTTTGTTCACCCACAATGCTCTCTTATGACTAGTAACTTTCATTCATTGTTCCAAGTGCAACCAAACCGTAGGTCAGGGATACACTATGGATTCATTCATATCATTTGGTCACAAGTGGGCAAGACACGATACGGTGATAGCCTTGTTGTTTCTTATATATTATCTTTATTTCCTCTCATTAAACAGATACATCATGGCTGACTCAATACAAAATGAAATCAAGCTAACAGGACTATCTGCAAAACTGTATTTTGCTGGATTAACAAAGAAAGGAAAAGGATCAAAATACATTGAAGACTTGGCAGAAGCTATTGAGACCACCTTCCAGAAGAGTTTCAAGATAATCAAAGAACAAAACCAACAAATACATCAGCTTAATAAACAAATAAACATGAAGCGTCATGAATTAGCAGGACTAAAAAAAGCTAACTTCAGACATCTTCACCAATCAAATCAAGTCTACCATCCACTCCAGTCAAATTGACTCCCCCAACATCATCACCAAACATGACTCCTTCATCTACACCACCTTGCACTATGGACAAAACACCTCCAAGTACCATACATGATCTAGAAAAAGAGTTCATGGAAACTGACGATGAACTGTTCAATACGTCAATAGAACTCCTGGAGAGTCAAGAAACAACACCACTGAAAAAACTCAAGTTCGATGATTAAACATGTTCTTTGGTTGCGCATCAGGAAGAATCAATGTAATGCATGAACCGTGCATGCTACATATTTATGTTGATAATTGTACAACTGTAAACAAAAAAGTTGTGGTATTTATTTATTTTTTCTTTTCCAACAAGACAAACCAGTCAAATGTAGCAGGCATGGTATATTTTTAGTTTAAATGTTGTACAAAAAGTATACAAGAAAAGTTAAGTTTCAACAAAACTTGCATACCTTTCATAAATTGTACAACTACTCTTTACATCGAGTAATGTTTTTTATGTTTTTTTACATGTGGTGAAGATTTTTGTTTTATATCAGTTTGAATTGATATGTACCTGACATTACTCATATGGGCTTATACTAAACTGTATGGTAAGTGCGCGTCACAGTTTATGCACGTTCGCTGAAATTAGCAGAATTGTTGTAAGCTTTAATACATACCTTTCATAGATTGTACAGCTACTTTATACATTGACTAATGTTTTTATGTTTCTTTACATGTGATGAAGATTTTGGGGGATATGAGTTTGAATTATGATCACTCATATGGTGCCTTGTATTACATATTTGATATATCAAGCAGAATCATTGTAATTATTGAAGCATGCATAGTTTATTACATACCTTTCATAGATTGTACAGCTACTTTATACATTGAGTAACGTTTGGATGTTTCTTTACATGTGATGAAGATTTTGGGGGATATGAGTTTGAATTATGATACATATGTGACATCACCCATATGGCGCCCTATATTACATCATTGATATATTAAGAAGAATCAATGTAATTATTGAAGCATGCATGCTACATGTTCACGTTGAGTGTTGTACAAAATACTGTACAATAAAAGTTTTGTTTTTAGCTTATCTTTCATTTAGTTTTTTCTTTGTTTATTTACAACAATTTTTGTTTAGAAAACAGGCATCCTACATTTGTTTTGTTTTAGTGTTGTACAAAGAGTGTACAACAAAAGTTCTGTTTCAACAAAACTACCATTCATTTCATAGATTGTACAGCTACTATATACATTCAGTAATGTTTTTATGTTTCTTTATGTGATGTGATGAGATTTGGGGGGATATGAGTTTGAATAATGATCACTCATATGGCGCACGGTATTACATCTTTGATATATTAAGAAGAATCAATGTAATTATTCAAGCATGCATGCTACATGTTCGTTGTTGTAAGCTTACATACCTTTCATAGATTGTACAGCTAATTTATACATTGAGTAATGTTTTTATGTTTCTGTACATGTGATGACGATTTTGGGGGATATGAGTTTGAATTATGTTTCATATGTGACATGACTGGCACCCTGTTTTCATCTTTAATACATTAAGAATCAATGTAATTCTTGAAGCATGCATGTTACATGTTGATGTTGAGTGTTGTACAAAATACTGTACAACAAAAGTTTTGTTTTTAGTTTATCTTTCTTTTAGTTTTTCTTTCTTTTTTTACTACAACAAAACACTCCTGACGACGGATAGTCAACCTATTCGAAACGTCGAGTCCCTCCTACCATCCACCCTCTCCTCGCAATACCAACAGTCCTTTCTAGGACTATCAACAGTCCTTTCTAGGACTACCAACTGTCCTTTTAAGGACTCTCCTAGAAAAAATACCAACAGTCCTTTTCAGGACTATCCCAACAGTCCTTTCTAGGACTAACAACAGTCCTTGCTAGGACTACCAATTGTCCTTTGTAGGTCTCTCCTAGAAAGAATACCAACAGTCTTTTTCAGGACTATCCCAACAGTCCTTTATTGGACTACCAACAGTCCTTTCTAGGACTATAAACAGTCCTTTCTAGGACTACCAACAGTTCTTTTTAGAACTCTCCTAGAAAGAATACCAACAGTTCTTTTTCAGAACTACACCAACAGTCCTTTCTAGGACTACCATAGTCCTTTTCAGGACTTTCCAATCCACCCATCTCACATGTTGTACCCGTAAACCACACGTATTAACAAAACATTGTTAGAAAACAGGCATGCTACATTTTTAAAGTTTTAGTGTTGTAGAAAGAGTGTACAACACTTATATTTTCTTAAATATGAACAATATTTTGATAACTTTGTGTGCGGCAGCTCCATAAAGATGTCACTTGCATTTTGTAAAATGATGTACACCTTATAGCGAGCAGCTATATTGCTAGCTACCATTGAATTGTGAGTGGCGAGTACAATATCCGTCGTGGGGCAAGCTTTGAACGTAACGGATACATCGGGAGTCTCGCTCCATAAGTACGGTACTTTCCATTCACAATTCAATGGGAAGCTAGTAGTTTAGCTGCTCGTGTCAGACTATTGGTACATTTTCAGTCTAGCGCCGACATGGCGAATGGATGGTTGCGTGGAGATGTGCGTTGTATCCACAGGACCTTTATTTGCCCTGGTGCAGTAGAGTATGGATACAAGTTATAAGCCTACATTACATCATGACATAACATTATTTTGGTGTCTATTAACAAAATATCTGCATTAACCAACATTTTGTAACTGCAGAGTGCAAACTAATTTTTGTTTAAGTATGTAGGGGACATTGTAGGACCTTGTTTTCGTAGAATACCCGATGTTTACAATGCTCTTTTGTTTTATCAATAGGGAAATCGTCAGCCATTGGATGTCAACACATGTGCCTCACAGCTAGGAGACATTACAGAAACTTTCCGGGACTGAGCTACAGAGACTCAAACAAGCTTCGTTCATGCCAATCCTGTCATGCGCCATCGAGTTAGGACATGGTCTGCAACCAAAGAGAAGCGCGGAACTTTGCCCCAACATTTCACGTAAGTTTTAATTTGAGTCGTCTTTTTTAATTGCAGACCCGTAGCCAGGATTGTTCATGGGGAGGTTCCTAATTTACAAAAACGGGACCGAGACCACTTACCAACAAATGTTGAGGGGGGGGGAGGGCGTACGTATCCCACCCCCAAATGCCGAGACCACAGGCTGAGAGTCGTGTCAGCCGGTAAATGTGAAAAGTGGACCCGAGACCGGGAAAAAATGGCCCTTTCTGATTTTTGTATTATTTTTTTTTTTTTTGGGGGGGGGGGGGGGGGGTTGCATACGCACCCAACGCAACCCCCCTGGCTACAGGCCTGACTTGTAATTTGTGGGCAAATAAGATTGTTGATATAAAATATCTCATTGCAGTGATTTTATATTAATTATTGAGTTTTGTAGTTGTTTGGGGTATTCTTGCTATGGTGGTGGGGGTGGGGGTGGTTTAGTTCATGCTTATTATTACAAACTTGTTTATTCAATAACAATTTTGAAAATAAAATAAATTCTACCATAATAAATCTGTCATGTATGCTTTGTGTGATTAGGTTTTTTTGTTTTGATTATCAACCTTATTACATTCAGTTAATAACCAACTTTCCATTTACAATGTTTCACTTTCAATTTACATATTATGACACGTGTGGAGGTGTGCTCAGTGAGCTCCAAGTCCATCCTTGCTTTCGGCATGAAACGTCTCGGCAACCTGATGAAATGACGCCTGGCAGAACAACAGTAACCCATAACCAGAGACGAGGAGGACGCCATGAAAGGTGAAAACTTCAATGAACAGAAGGATAAGATCAGGGACCACATCAAAGCATACAGCTGCTGTTCGTCTTACTACGGCAGGAACAATACCCCAAACAAGCGATGCCTTCCAGGCTCCATTACATTTCCAGAAAATGTGCAGGCCTGAAGCCAGGAATTTTCTTGGGGAGGTGCATAATTTACCGAAACGGGACCGAGACCACTCGCCAACAATTTCCGAGGCCGAGATCATAGGCTGAGAGTTGTGTTTAACAAGCCAGTGGACTCAGACCGGTATAAAGTGGACTCGAGACCGGTAATAAGTGGACCCGAGACCGGCAAAAAGTAGTTCTTTCTGAATTTGGGGGTGGGATACGTACGCCCTCCCCCCCCCCCCCCCCCCTCCCCCCCACCCCTGGCACCTACTGTTAAGGGTCTGTAGCCAGGAATTTTCGTAGGGAGGTGAGTAATATATCAACACGGGACCGAGACCACTCGCCAACAGTTTCCGAGGCTGAGAGTTAAATAGGCTAAGAGTCATGTAAGCCAGTTAAGATGGTCCAGACCAATACAAAGTGGACTCGAGACCGGTAAAAAGTGGACCCGAGACCAGCAAAAAGTGGATTTTTCTGAATTTGGGGGTGGGGAACGTACGTACCCCCTCCCCCACCCACTGGCACGTACTGTTAAATAAACTGTTCATTTACAATTTTTTAAATTTATATGATTTATGAGTAGGTGCAGTCTTAATCCCAAATGTTCTAGGATTGTAATCACATTTGGAACTTGGAGGAAGCATAATTATTTGCCTACCATTTATTTTATTCTATAAATGTCTTGTATTTATCATCTCCCTCACTCTCATCTTTTTTTCAAAGTAAATTGATTTCTGTACATTCTCATTTGTATTTCCGCTGTACAAATTAACTGTTACCAGGGATGGGGAATTGAAATTAATGGTAATTAATTAAATGTTTCTGAGTAATTGTAATGGTACTTGAAGAGATTGAGCCGATGTAATTTAATGTAATTAAAAAAGTATTTACTTAAACATTTGCAAGTAATTTTAATTGACATTTTCAGTTCAATGTAATTGTAATTGTAATTGAGAAATGTATATTGTACCCCTTCCTGACTGTTACAAGACCTGCAAGTTCAACATTGAAATAAAATATACGAAATTATGATTTTTAGCTTGATATTTAGTGTCACATCTGTTTTATCACATGTCCATATGTATGTATGTATTTTTGTATGTGTTCTAGTCCCGAATTCACGAAGGAGGTTTAAATTTAACCCATAGTTTAAGTCTGCGATGAATTACGCTAATTTTAGACCATGGGTTATGTAAATGAGGATTTAAACCTCCTTCGTGAATTCGGGCCATAGTGTTTGAATGTACATCCCTACTTGTGGAAGACCTCAATCCAACACAAGATTGAGAATTAATTTTCAATCTAATAATTCAATCTAGATTTCAATCTATTAGATTGAATAGCTCAATCTATGCCAAATATTGGAAGATTTAATTCTAATTTTAGATTGACAATATATTGAAATTCTCAATCTAATAGATTCAAATCTCAATCTATTGAAGATTGAAAATTTTCAATCTAATGATATATTGACTTTCAATCGGGTTAGATTCGTCCCTGACAGCAATCTGTGGCAGATTTAAAATTCATTCTAATAGATTGAGTTTTCAATCTTAGGAATAAAGAGAGTAGGTTTATACCTAATTAGGACTCAGGAGCAGGGATAGTAATGCCTATGCCATGGTTAAGTTATTTGTATAGGCATTGACAAGGTAACTTTATCGGAAATAATATCGCTAGTGATATTCGTTTGTCTCGCAATGTATGGTCAACATTGAATCTGAAAGATCGCGACGTTTCGTATGCTACTGCAATACTTTGTCAAGTGATATTAAAGTAACGTAAAACACTCCTATTTATACTCTCATGCGGCTCCAAACCGCGTTATCTCGCATGAGCGAGTTGTTCCTAATTGGTCCATAACGGGCAAATTCTATTGGCCGGTGTACACGGGTGCTAAACCAACCAATAGAATTTGCCCGTTATGGACCAATTAGGAACAACTCGCTCATGCGAGATAACGCGGTTTGGAGCCGCATGAGAGTATAAATAGGAGTGTTTTACGTTACTTTAATATCACTTGACAAAGTATTGCAGTAGCATACGAAACGTCGCGATCTTTCAGATTCAATGTTGACCATACATTGCGAGACAAACGAATATCACTAGCGATATTATTTCCGATACTATATCCGCAATGAGTAATATATTTACCATTAAGGTAACTATACTTAGTCTAGTTCTCACATATATGGCTATGCATGACTAGTAGACTAGTACTAGTATAGTAGTAGACTAGGCTGCTACATCTAGTACTTGTATACGATACGTAAGTACACAATATGTATAGTAACATTATTATTAAATTAACGAGTCAAGACTCGAGGTTAACGTACTAATAAAATAGCTTGACAAATAACTGACTTAAAAAAAATAGCAAGCAATAGCATTAGCAATACTCCAATAGGATAGGATGGACACAGGTCACAGCACAGAACAGGTCTGTATAGACTGTAGGCTACATCTATTTTCATCAAGCTGGTGATGGTATTTACTATAATCAAAGTCTGTGTAAACTATAAAAATCCACTTGAAAAAGTATATTGTAAATAATGAAGGCAGAAGGCGATGCGAAGTGCCCTCAGGCTCAATCAAGCAGAGTTAGCTGTGCTTGCTAGCTAGCTAGCTATATCTAGATACAGCATATCGTTGTTTGTTTACGTTTTTTATGTTTTTTGTTTCGCGTACGTAAAGTAATTACCATATGACCTAATTAATTACCATAAATAAGACTCGAGATCAGACTCGTATGCGTTGTTTGTCAATCATAATTATTTATATTCATGAGTATTCTAGAAACGTGATTGGTCAATTGGGGCTCTCACAATAAAGATTATTTCCACTATAAATCTGAAATCGGGGAATATGTTTCATTATATCCCTTCTATGAATATTCATGAGTATTCTAGTAACGTGATTGGTCAATTGGGGCTCTCACAATAAAGATTATTTCCACTATAAATCTGAAATCGGGGAATATGTTTCATTATATCCCTCATAAGATCGTTTTACCATTGTATTTGACAAATGATAGTTTTGGACAACACGCGCAATCCCCGCGCAATCACTTGACCGGGCTGTTAGCAAAGAATTAACACTAAAAGTTCGTTACGCGTTCGTCCCATAGATCATGTGTTTAAGCAAAATGCACACGCGATCAAATTTGTGCAGTGCTCTATGGCGCACACGTTCTAGTCACGTGATTGCCATTGCTGGTAAAAACTAACACCCTAGCATAGAAGTATGAATAAACAAACCAACCCGTTTATAACTAGAAGGCTCACTTAACGCGCGCAAGTCACGTGTCCCATAGACTTTGTACATGGGCAACATGGCGGAGTGAACCGATTTTTGAAGCTCCCGTAGCCCACTTCTCTACGTCATCGCGTAGTGACCTAGAAATACTGGACCAATCATCATGCTATGCAGTGCGTAGACTATCGCGCCTATTTTCCTGCGCACTGTCCTAGATTTCATCACGCTTATGAGAACAATGGGAGCCATTGTGACGTATGCATATGAACTTGTTTTATTGACCTCGATCCCGTGACGACGCGTATGAACTAATCTGTGATTGGTTAACTGTAGTTCCCAAGTAGCCCATAATGCAACCAGTTGTGGGCTCTTCCGGTGAGCAAAAATCGCTGCACTCTGGCAGCAGTGACACCCCCCTGCACCCTAGGAAGAAGAACGCCATGACAGCCAATAAGCACATCCGTGGGAGCGTTAGCACGCATTCATTGCGTATGTGCGCAACTGCCAGCGCGTTGGTGCGCACTCGGTTTTGCGTCTTTGTGATTGTATGCGCAAAATAACAATGACTTTAAGCGTATTAGATGCGCCCAGGTTCTGGAGGCTCATTATATCTGGCTTCATTAATGTCGATTGATTTTTATATCAAAATTTACAAGCGATTTTATGAAATATTCAAGAGATTTTCACTTATTTTGTTATAAGCTGAACACAATCACTGATATTGATGAGTGATATAAAACAACTAACGAATGTGCTTGATTGTGATAGGCAATCTATTACCTCGGTGGGCTCAAAATGACTATTACCCTCAGCTACGCTTCGGGTAATAATCATTTTGAGCCCACCTCGGTAATAGATTTGACTATCACAAGAAGCCCATTCGTTAGTTGTATACTATCTTTGCCGATAGCAGGAAAATAACGTTATAGATCATATTGCCCATAGAGATGCGTGTAATAACAGCTTCTCTGCGAGCGGAGGTCTTGTTTTAGCTTGCGAAAGATGCTCGACGAGATTTCCCAAAGAGTAATTTAAAACGAAATACAGAATATTTTCACCCGTGAATATCAACAAGTTCCAACAAATATTCTAGAGATGCATTTCATGTATAACATGGCGGTTTTCGAAGTAAACAATTTCGAAAATGGTGCACATTCTGCATCGTTGTCCTTCCATGGTCGTGACAGTAATTCAGTTCATTTTCATTTCATGTATGTAATGTACGAATAGCTATTTTCCCATTCAATTACAAACGTGTGTGTATGTAAAGTGGGTTGATTATTCACTTTGATGCGCGCGTTTTGCATTTGTGTGCGCATTAATTGTTAATGCGCGTAACCATGAATGGAAAGATAGCGCAATACGCGCTCTGTGCCAGGACTATTGCGCTAAGGGGGCCAGTGTCACAAACAGAACATAGTGCAGTGATGGTTATAATGATCAATGGTTTGTTTTCCTTTTGTTTTCCTTAATACTTAAGTTTAATTGAAATCATTTATTTGTGCGATGATTATAATCATGCGAAGGATATAGAGCAAACAGAAGGGATATAAAACAAATATACCAACCTTTTAGTTCAAAAGTATAGTGGAAATTATATATCTTCGGAGGGACTGGCATAGTTACTATTTTTGTCCTCGGGGCTTCGCCCCTCGGAAAAAATAGTTCTATGCCAGTCCCTCCTCAGATATATAATTCCACTATACTTTCTCACAGCTTGGTATATTTGTATAATATCCCAGTGAAATGAATCAATTAATGGCTTACAACAGTACCCTCAATCATGTTTGATTTATACTTAATATCCAAGAGGGTAAATTTAAGTACTTAGACCGTGTGTTATCGATATGTGCAAAGACAACCATTCAGTCCATGTTCTACGGTACGACTAGCATGCGTTATGATTAATTCATTAATGACCTTCAAACTAACTTATTGGTGTCGGGGCGTCGGGGCGTTTGTGGAAACCGGTTAATAATTTGTTTATATAAAAATAATAACAAACATATACGACACAGCAAAAAAGCAACAGGATTGTATAAAGTCTGAGCATCAATAAATTGACATACATCTTGTTGTTGAATGATCAAACTCAAATCTGGTATAAATGACAAGCCTGTTTATTCCCCTACACATTAATAGCTTATTTACAATGAGTATGTACTTATGGAATGTGCAGTAGACGTGAATATGGAGGCATGTCAAATGTAAAGTGCTGTAAAATATGACGTCATTGCCAAAGTAAATTCTCATTTAGTTTGGCATTTTGGAGAATGGCCGCACGTCATGAATGAGGTACCGGATCACACAATAGCAATGCATTTTGCAACATTTGTATCTGGACTTTGCACCATATTCAGGTGCTTGCATTATAAATGAGGCATCATAGACCGGCAGCCAAGAGGTGTTTTGTGCATCGAAAAGCGTATGGATTTCTGAACATATGAATATTTAGATGAGAATGTAACAAATCCAACAATATGAGTCTGCCAGGGTCTACCCGGGGACAACGGGCTAGTTTGCGCCTCCGAAATATTGCCCCTGGGGATTACCCGCTGCTTCTATTTTGTGCGAATGTACCGTGTTAATCATCGCTCACTGCGGGGTCAGCGAATCCATGTCAATAGCAGAAGTCAAGGGCATTTGGAGTTCTTCAGAAAATTGTACTTTAGCTGTTTTGAAAGACGAAATACACGTTTAACGCATTCAAGATACCCCCCCACACCTCTTGCAACTTAACACATATGTCTTGCAGATTACAGAATGGCCTACATATTCGTCCATTTGAATATGCCAAAGGCCATATAAATACATTTGAATGAACCACATCATCAAAACAAGGTCAAACAGGGCTTCCACTTACACATTAATTTGAGGACATTAAATAAACACCCGTGTATATACAGGGATGAAATCTAATATAAGAAAATAGCCGGATGCAGAGGAACCAATAAGTGAGCGCATTAGCGACGGCGGGGGGGGGGGGGGGGGGGGGGGTGGGGCGATGTGGTACCTTTTTTATGTGATGACAATAGAGAAATGTATCAAGTGTGCCCAAATTTGTAACGATTCTATTCACTGCTACCGTGACCTTGACTACAGCTCTATGTCCACCGACGACATGACTTATATTTATGCTGGATAAACTGATGAGTGGAGGTGAAGCATATACACTTCAACTCTGTGGAGATGGCTGCAGTGAGTGGTTATGTGTAGACGCGTTTTAGTTTCCGCTTTATGTGGGCTTCCAGCATCCAATCCGCGAAGTTGTCCACCTAGGTTGTGTTCCTAGAAGTTCCTAAAAGACAGAAGCCATTTCTATTTAGCTGCATTAGGGGTGTTTTTCTAAAAATCCGTCCTGTGGACTTCCTGTAGCTTATTGGTGGGGTAGGCCACATTGGTTGTGTTCCTAGAAGGTCCTAGAAGCCATTTCTGGTGGCCAACCTTTTACAGCATCCCATGTCTGAAATCCTTAAAAAAATGGTGGTTTGCCCTCTGGGTATTGGGCAATAGCACTTAACATTCGGGGTAACCATGTCATATATTCGAGCAATAATTGCTCGAATATGACATGGTTTTGCCCAGATTTCATTGTCTATCCCTACATATTTAGTACATTTAAATGATGTCATCAATGTAGAAATGGGTCAAATGCAATCATGGTTTGTAGCCACTAGACGCCAAATTAAGTACACTTAAACATCTGAAATTGTGTAGGCCAAATAACTTAGGTTGGATAATTAAGATTGAATAAATATAGCAACAAATGGGGTTGTAATAATACAAGTAAAATATATTTAATTTCCTGGTGTATTAAATTGGAATGAGCATAATTTGTACTATTTATATTTTTTGCGAATAGTTAAAGAATTAAATAATTTGATAAACATTTTGGCTTTGATAATTTTAGTGAATTTATATTATAGTATGGTATTATCAAAGTAAAGTTATTGTGATGTCATATTGTATATGGCAATACAGAAAGGTGTTTCAAACAATACACATTGTTTTATGAAAAGGTAATAACAAAAAATAACAACAAAATTGCAAACTGCATATCTATTCAGATGACCGAGGTCTACGTAATTAAATTAACTTCTTTTTGTTATATTAAAACGGAATATCTCGGTCGTCCTAGCCAACGTCATGTTCGCAACCGACGATAGATGTCAACTTCTACCACGAATCTCGGTCGTCATGCCCCGTGTCGATATCCATGACCGACGACTGACGTCAAGTTCAACAACCGTTGGTGGATGGTGACTGCTACCACGAATCTCAGTCATTATGGCCTATGTCGATCTCCATGACCGACAACTGATGTCAAGTCCAAAAAACGGTGGTGGATGCTGACTTCTGCCACGAATCTCGGTCGGCGTGCCCCATCTCGATCTCCATGACGCGACGACTGACATCAAGTTAAACAACGGTTGGTGGATGGTGAATGAAACAGCAAATCTCGGTCGTCATGCCCCATGACGATCTCCATGACCGACAACTGGTGTCAATTCCAACAAACAGTGGTGGATTTCGACTGCTACATCGAATCTCGTCCGCTCCCACCCTTCTGTTACAATGTTAGCCCTAAACACCACTGGTCAAGTGAAAACAGCATTTGTTTGTGAAGATTATATGAACATTTAAATTCAAATCAAGGGAACAAATTATATGTAACTATTTCGTGTTAACAGTAATAATATATGCGATTGGGATGTCACGATGTGTGTGAGGGTTAAGGTATGCACATTGGTCTGCTGGTCAGCTAGTGAAGGTTTTGTGTTAGTGCAAGCATAGTGTGTGAGTGACGCGCTTTTGTGTTACTTGTTATGTAATTTTATTATAAAATATGCCATATTAATTAAAGTGATGCCTGTAAAGTGTCAGATATTGCACAAAATGACATTTGAGACTTCAATCCTATATCAATATAATTGTAAAATACAATTGAAAGATTTGTGAAAGTTTGAAAGAAAACGAACACTGTTTACCTAGTGAAAAAACCGAATATTGAGTTCATATTTTATCACCGAATACTGATGGTCTGCCATACTTTTGTCGCAGTAATGAATGATCCGTTTGAGATATTCGCACCCGTGTATTTTTACACACGTAGTACATAATTCATGGAATTTGAACTCGCTCGGCTCAAAGTTCAATCTCCGGAATGTTCTCATGGGTGCTGCATGCGGACGTTCTCAGCTAAGTACTTTTTTTTCAATTGCGTTGATTAACGCTTTAGAAATAATGATTTTCAATGATAATTATCTTCATACTAAAGGGACATTTGAAAAAATCAAACCCTATGTTATTCTTCTCTTACCATAAGCTAAACAACACGGTAGAAGAGAAACGAGGAAGCTCCAAGTAATTTTCGTGGATTTGGACACTTTACAGGTATGACTTTAAACGGAATGCAGAAAGAAGGAAACTGCGTTTCTGAAAATGAAATTGAATGCCACCTAAACGTAAATCCACAGACCGCGTGAAATTGAATGCACGAAACGTAAATATCCGTGTCCGAAAATGAAATTGTATGCAAGTATGGTGATTTTGATTGTTCTGATTTTTGAAATGGGGTGCTCGTTAGCGAATTTGGATGCATAATTTATTAATTTAAATGACCGAATTCGCACGTGAGCAAGAAAAAGTGTAAGCGTTTTTTTATTTTTCGAAAAATTATTTAATTATTTGGGCCCCAAATAATTATTAGATCGGACATATTCATTGATATTTCAGCCGTTTCGGGGCCGATTTCGAATAAAGTTTATTCTGCCATTAAAATTATATGTTCTCTCAAATTCGACACTCAGTTTTTCATTACCTCACAAAAAATTGTGATGTGCAGCGCCCTCTCTACCAAAACTAAACTTCCCCTTTAACAAAACATTAAATGCACAATTTTGTATGAAAAATTGCTAAAACCAATTATTTTTTAAGAGAGCGCCCTCTTGAGTTGTAACGGCTCTTTTTGATTGAAAATAGGGGTTTTACTTAGTCGTTTGTAATTGTGTGTACTTATCGAGCATGGTAAAGTTATAACTATTATTATTTGTGTACAGTAATCGTGCAGGTTGTGGTTACTAAAGTTAAGTTTGACCAATACTTAACTATCCCTTTAAGCTCTTTATATTTAGGTTTTCCCATCCATTTTCAAACAATCGTCATTCAATTTCATTAATTGTGAACTTTAATTTCGTCCGGAAAATCTGTCGCCGGTCATATAATATGTTTGATTTCGTCATTGCGCACACAAGTTCGTTCTTTCGCTATCAAATTAGTCATTGTACCGATCATTTTGGTCAAAGCTTATTAAATATTGTCCGGTCGCTCCTGCCGGTGTACAATGTCATTATCAATTTCGTCATTGTGCATTTAATTTTGTTATTTACACACTAAAAAATAGGAGTGCAATTGTGCACCCCTAGGGGTGCACGATCTTGTCTCATATTTCGACGCCTAAAGGTGCACATGTGCACCCCTTAACAGGGGTGTACATGAGCACCCTTGAAAAAGGTGCATATGAACACCCCAAGAGTGCCCATGTCTACATTATAGGGTGCACGATCTTGTCTCATATTTTGCACGCCTAAAGTGCACATGTGCACCCCTTAACAGGGGTGTACATGAGCACCCTTGAAAATGTGCACATGTCCACCCCTGGAGTAAACATTTCCACCCTTCGAGGTGCAAACTTGCATCCATAAAGTTGCACATGTCCACCCCTGGAGTAAACATTTCCACCCTTCGAGGTGCAAACTTGCACCCACTAAGAAGCAGATTTGGTTCCTAAAAGGTGCACATATCCACCCCTGGAGTGCACATTTCCACCCTTCGAGGTGCAAACTTGCACCCATTAAGGAGCAGATTTGGTTCCTAAAAGGTGCACATGTCCACCCCTGGAGTAAACATTTCCACCCTTCGAGGTGCAAACTTGCACCCATTACGGAGCAGATTTGGTTCCTAAAAGGTGCCCATGTCCACCCCTGGAGAAAACATTTCGACCCTTCGAGGTGCAAACTTGCACCCATTAAGGAGCAGATTTGGTTCCTAAAAGGTGCACATGTCCACCCCTGGAGTAAACATTTCCCAAAGGCCGAGAAGCGATACCGATAACAGATTTTCCCAACGGCATACTCCTTTTAGAAAAACAACAAATCTTGGTTACCGACACACGCCAAAGCGGGCCCTAATTTGCTTAATATTTAAAAATCTGTCGACGATGAACAAAAAATAATCACACTCTACAGACGGATAAGGTTATTATTTTCCATATAATGCATATTCAGTATAATCAATTAACATAAAATGTGTAATATAGTGAATTATCGGCCAAACAATACGATTCGAACCACAGATTCGCGACATCGTTCCTAACACTTCATGCATATTCATCAATGACAACAGTGACGTCATGTACTTAAACCCGCCCATTGTCGACTGTGATCTAGCTTATGGCGTTTACGTTTATAGTGATGCAATATACATGGGCAATGAAAGGCTGTAATAGGATGTAGTTATACGAAAGTGAAGCGATTTTCATTTTTCATTCCCTTTATATGACCTAGTGAACGTAGAAATTGAAATATTGCTCTCAGGAATCCTCGATTTCCAGCGTGAACACAAACCGGCGTCCAACTAAAGGAAGCGTGCACACGTGCACGGTATACTCGATGCGCGATGCTGTCAACTGTATACATCGTGGAATTCAAAGCACGCACACATGGGATATGCATGCCACGTACGTCGTCACATACACTGAATAACTATAAAACCCGCTCAGCAATGTCAATGTTGTTGTTGTTGTTTTTGTTTTAGGTTTATTGGCGTTCTTCATTCATTTTGAATATTTACGTAAATCTTTTTTTTTCTTTCTTTCTTACTTTCTTTCTTTCTTCTTTCAACTTATTCAATTCAACTTAACAATTAATTACTCCTAAAATATATATCATGTGTATTGTTAAACTTTTTTCTAAACTGGGCTCCAAAAGAAACTTATCACTTCTTCAGAGCGACACACATTAAAATCCAAAGCATAACAATTAATCATAATTGGGCATAGATTAGCTATAATATCTCCTTAGCAAGCTCATCTAAAAAAAATATGTATGCTTTAGTCAACAAAGAATAAAATAAGGTGAAATCGCAAGAGGTAATTTTTTTTAAATCACAGAAACTGCTCTCCTTCCGGGCACAGAGCTCTGTACGGACAATAGCCAGTCTAGTGGTTACATAACCTGCTTTGAAGTTGAATGAATAGCTATTGAAAGTTCTGAATAGACCACCTTTCGTGGAGGTTCGGAGCGAGCAGTTTCTGTGATTTTTGAAAAGTGAGCTGTAGTGATTCCATAGCATTTTTCTCTTTTTTGGCAAAAGCAAACTTTTGATTTTTCAGATATGCTTCATAAGGAGAATGATAGCTTATCTGTGTCTAAATATGATTCAATATGATGCTATGGATTTTAGTGAGCGCCGCCCTAAAGAAGTGATAAGTTTATTTTGGCGCCCAGTTTATAAATAAAATAACTAACAAAATTTATTGAGAAATAAAATATAGTGAATCAATCCAATTCCTTGCCCGCTTTCAAGGCATCATCTGGCCAGGCGGCTCCGTATGTCGAGCAGACTTCTCAGCCATAAGCCTAGGCCCCTCCGATGCACGCGGGCAAGGCAGGTCAATGCCATATTTTTTTTTCTTCTTTAACCACTAGGCCAATGGTTAAGGCATCGGCGTTCCAAGCCGGAGAACCAGGTTCGAGTCCTGGCGGAGACCAATTTTTCGACCAGTGCCTTTTTTCATTTGGTGGATTAAAAGGAGGAACTTTGCTTATTAAGCTACGCCTACTATTATTCTTCCTTCTCAATCATTTATGATTACTCCTTGCAATTATTTATATATTGGAAGAAACCGAAGCTGTATGTATTAGTTCACTTCTCGCTTATATATATATGTTCTAACTAATACTTGAATCACTCTATTGTGATCCAGCTGAAGTAAAGGCGGCTTGCATTGTTCGTAACTCCTTCCCCATGAATACTTGAGTACAAAGCGCCGAGAGATTGGCTTGCCAATGACCTGAACTGGATCTGTCTTTAATCACACGGTCCCCGTGGCCTAGTGGTTAAGGCATCGGCGTTCCAAGCCGGAGTCCCAGGTTCGAGTCCTGGCGGAGACTAATTTTTCGACCATTGCCTTTTTTCATTTGGTGGATTAAAGGGAGGAACATTGCTTATTAAGCTACGCCTACTATTATTCTTCCTTCTCAATCATTTATGATTACTCCTTGCAATTAAGTCAGAACTATACCCCCCCCCCCCCCCGCAAAATGTTGTCAAAAACAATGAAAAACAAATACAAATACATACCCCCATAAGTTTTGTTTTTGTGCGTGTAAAGGTACGTTAATGGTGTATCCATTGTGGTTATGTTAAGTGTGCTTAGATTAGTGCTTGTGTTCATTGTACGTGTGTGATAGTGTGTTTGCATTTTAACTGTGCTTATGTGTGTGCATTGAACTTGAATGTCTCTGTGCAAGAATGCATGTGTATGTTTGTATATGTTTGCATGTGTATATGTGTTTGTGCTTAAGTGTGCGTGTGCATGTGTGGGAGTTTGTTGGTATGTGAATACTATGTGAATGTCTCAATGTGCTTGTGTGCCTTTAAAAGACCCACATCATATATAAGGGCATTGCTTCCCATCTATGGGTGCACACCGTCGGGTAACACAATGACACCAATTATTTGAGTTGCCCAAACTTAACCGAACACAGAAAGTAGCTACCCCCTAAACAACTGCTCATACGTTTTATGACCGGTTATTGTGTCAAGATGTCATCGTATCACAATATATCTGCATTTGTTCTGTACATTTGTATGTTAAATTCGTAGATATTCATAATTTGATGGCTGAATGAGCACAACATGAAAATCACAAGATATTCAGGCTACATGCCAGTACATTGTTGCGAACAACACACGTGGCTGAATACATTAAGTATTCTTTACTGTAATGTGTGCCAAAGTAATTTATGTGTGAAACAAAATCTGTAAATGATTCTCAGCTAAAAGAAAATGAGGATTTGTTTAGAGGGTAGTTAATTTGTTTATGTTTGGCTTATAAAAGGCTCTGCAACCCCCCCCCCCCCCCCCCCCCTCCCACCACGACACTCATAGGCCTATACATTCCAAATTTGAACCCTTTCCGAAATGCTTTATTGTGCTTTGTAAATTTACGGTTTCCCTTTTGCATTTTACTATTTGCCCTTAAGTGAATAGACAACATTGGAGAATACAGGACATATATAAGATTGGCGTTCTCTTTTTATTGAATGAAAAATCATATGTAAACATAATTTATGATGATAAAATTGCTCACACCAGGTAGATTAACCCGTTCAAGATGGACTGATATTACTACAACATGTGTTCTCTATAGACATAAGCTCGAATATTGTGTGGTGTAAGATCAGATCTAAAGAGTAGCCCATTCTAAAGAAACGTAAAAACTACGTTCACTGTATAATCATTTATAGTAGATCAGATAAGTGTAATAATCGTTCAAAGTTTGATACAAACAAGAGACTTGGTATGTAGGCTACCTAAGGGACACTTTTCAGGAAAAAACAAACACTTAGCCAAGCGAAAATCCAAGATGGCGGCCATTTTCCAAGATGGCCGCCAAAAAGCTACTTTTTGATATAAAAATTGACTGAGTTGGCCGGTTTTGATAATATTGGTGTTGATTTATATGTTTCTTGATATGCTAAAAACGATGTGATATATATACGGACCCATTTGATGGCAAAAATCCCAGATGGCAGCCATTTATTCAAGATGGTCGCCAAAAGCTCCTTTCTGATATAAAAATTGACTGAGTTGGCTGAATTTAATAATCTTGGTGTCGATTTGAATGTTTATTGATATATTTAAAACGATTGAAATACAAACGGACCATTATAATACCGAAAGTCCAACATGGCTGCCAATTTGCAAGATGACCGCCAAGGCTAATTTGTTTGTATAAAAGTTGACTGAGTTTGCCGATTTGTATTATCTTAATGTCGATTCATATGTGACCTGACATGCTGAAGACGACTATGGTACATACATACATATATAATGGCTAAAATCCAACATGGCGGCAATTTTTCAAGACGGTTGCCAAAAAGCATTTACATTTTTTCAAAAACTGACTGAGTTGGTTGATTCTAATAATTTTTGTACTGATTAAAAGGTTTTTTTTATGAGCTGAAAACTCTTTTCATACAAATGGATGGTAAAAATCGAACATGGCGGCCATTTTCCAAGATGGCGTAGCTAGGGGATAAAGGAGGGATTAGCCATCTCTCCCTAGGGAAATCATGATTTCACTTGTTCATGTTTTGGTAAAGGAAATATTGCCCTAAAAGTTTGTTTGCCACCCCTCTCATGATTGGTAGTCCTTTGGTTATGCCTCTGGACTTTTGAGATGATTGAGTGACAATAATTGTACGATTTAAAGCATTATGAACGCGCTAAGGTTACTTATACATTTTTGTTCACGAATATTTTGAAACGGGTGTGCTTCGCACAAACCTACAATGGCGTAACTAAAGGAAAGGGGAAATATCCCCCCCCCCCCCTTTCTGTGAAGAAATCATGATTTAACCACTCATCTGCCCTCCACAGATATCTTTGCTATCCCTTGCATCGTCCCATCCCCCATTCTGGATAAATGCTGCCTGTGCCCTGGATCTGTGTATATCAACAGAAAATCAACAAATTTCAACGCGTTTTAAGTTCATTTTTCATTGAATCAGTTATTTCCTCCACCTCCCGGTTAGCATGTCCAAATCTCCACCGCCACCCTCCCAACCCCATTAGGCTCATAGCCTAAAACTGGCAACGCCATGGTCTTTTTAACGATATATACCCACAAATATATTGTAAAAGTTTGGTCACCGTCTGTTATTGCAAGCAATTGAACGTATCCCAGGAAATGGATGAACCCCTAAAAGAAAGAAATATGCAAGACACTAAGGATCTATAATACACCTCATATGATGTTGCTAAACTATTATATTTACACTGATATGTACAGATCATGCTTCTGGAATGGTTCAAAGGCATGGGTATAAGGGATGGATATACAGACAGCATAAGTATGTTCTTTACGTCCTAGACAATATCTAGATTTAATAAATCTTACGGATATCTATTTCTCAACTTTTGGGATATAAAATCTGTTGCCCTTTACTTTACTTGTAATAGTAATATTTGGGACCATGGTTCCCTGAACATATAAAGGCTGACTTCGTCAAAAGGAGGAGCCGTGTGACCAGTATCGGTGTCCATCTATACAATATGGCATATCGAATAGGGTAAACGTATGATACTGTAATATTATATCCCTATGACCCAAAGCTGATAATAAAGAAGCTGCAAAAATCTCTACAGTTTTGTTTAGTATATAGAGCGGTCCATGGCGTAGCCAGTATTAAACCATACCGTAAAAGTTTGACTAGAGGCGCTACTGGTTTAGAGGAGTATCAATAGCGCCAGCAAACATCCAAAACGATCCAGTATAATGAATATGTATCTAGCCTTTTGTCAACGATCTTCGAGCCGGTCTAAATGAATATTCATGATAGCATTATCACGCAAAGTTAGAAAAGATGAACGTTACTAAGGGTTGAAATCCAATCAAGCAAGCAGAAGTAGCTCTTGGGTCGGTGGTTGGTGCAAATCAGGATAAGGTAAAATTGCATCATGGTATGAAGAGCCGTAGGTTCAAGACGCACTGGATAAGTGATTTGTTTTATTTATTTTTTATTTCATAGGAAATTTTGTTTTAACAGATGCCAGCGTTTTGTGCATAGGAATGGGAATGAAAATTATCATTTCTGTGTTAACTTAAATACACAATTATTACATTCAGGTGAGTGAAGTCCTGACATGCTGCTAGTAATAGTATTAAGCTTTATATATTAGTGGATGGAGGGGGTAGGGTCATTTTAAAATTGATTCATCACCCTGTTTCAGCCAACTCTTCATCAAGCACAAATTTTATTTTACTCTTTTCCGACCAAGAATTAATAACAACTTATGAATAGGAAGCAATGTTGAGCAACCCAGCCCCGCCCCCCTCCCCCCCCCCCCGCCCCCCTCCCCCTCCCACACACACGGACACAAACACACCCGTTATAGTATACATGCACACAGCACACGCACGCTATGACTACGATTATGTTCATTATGCATGGTTTGTAATATTCGAACTTGAGATGCCGTGTCATGCATTCTTTGATTTTATGCTGCTAGTGCTGCACGTTGTAACTTGGAAACTGCTATGTTATGCAATATGTTTCTATCTCTATAGTTGAGATGAAACTCAAGAGATTATGCAAATATATATGGTGTTGCTATTCATTTGAATAGTGTGAATAGTCTTGTTGGTGGTGCATCATGAGTTCCTTTCAAAACAGATAATGCGGAGAGCACAATGAGGATAACGATTGCTTGGACACAATAATACAGTTCGAACAATAATGTTCCTCCTAGCGCCTAAAATAATGCAATATATCGTACACCTGTTCTGAATAATTATACATAAGCATGAATGAAACATGTAGAAGATGTGTGAAAGGGCTGAAAGAATATGCTTTAAATTCCGCTTCAGAACGTGGTTCAACGGTAGATGGTATTGGTCTGTTTTTAGATCTCAAAGTACGCGGATCAAATCCACCCAAATGAAGTCCTGCGTTTTTTTTAATAGTATTAGTTGTTGGTTCTGTTTCCCTGTTTTGTGTCATTCTCCTTTCATTTCACTTTTTTTCTCGTCATTTTTTGTTCATTATATTCTTTTATTTATTTTGTTTTAAATTGTTTCAATTCATTTGTTTCTTTTGTAACCTGCATTTAAAAACAATGTTTTCATGATTGGTTTTGTTTGCATTCATTCAAATACAGTACGCACATAGCGCACACACCTCACACACGTTAATACCAGAATAAAGTAAGCAAGTATCTGTAATCCCAATATAAATCAATTGTTGGCCCCAAAGTCCACTCAGATTGATAAAGGGACAACATTTCTCCTCCGATAGACAAGATCGCTACTATATTTTCTTGCCCAAGTGCTTCAAAATATAAATGTAAATCAACTGCATAATATGCCATTACAAAATGGACTATCATGCAGAGAGCGCTATAATGCATAGTTACGTAATATTCAAACAGATCGACTGCTTGTACGAGGTTTATCTGCCTAGTAACAGCTTCAGTGTGCGTCGTAAAATATGATAACAAAAGAATCACATGGAAACCAAACAGGTGATCGTGATGAATAGAAATTCAACTGGAAAGTGAAAACTAGTTAAAGACAAATTACCTTATTAGATGAACATAATGCTTAAATATAGAGCGATTTTGTAATAAATATTTGTGCATGGAATATTTTCTATGGAATGATTTGTGAAAATACTATAACATGTTAATGTAAACACATTCCCTTATTCAAACATATCAGGAACCAATGGCTATGAGACAGAATGCATGTTGTACATACATACTCGATAGCTACATTGCTATTTAACATGTTTAAGTTTGATTGAATTGTTTTTAATTGTCATCTACCAGCATTTAGGGGATTTGGCTTTAAGGCGGGTATTTTCTTAAAGTAATTATAATACAATACGTAATCCTCATTGATTTACTGGTCGTGATGTTCAGTGAAATATTTTGGAGGGGTCGAAGGGGAAGGATGATGGGTAGCTTGAGAGACATCGTTAATGGACCAAGGCCTAAGGGTGTCGAAAATTCATAACAAACATTATTTAAAAAACACGTTACAAGTTACAAGTTGCCCCTTCCCCCTTTACCACTATTCGGGCGGCCTTGGGGAAACAACTGAATAAGTGGTCTCGGTCTCGGCCTCGAACATTTTTTGGCGACGGACATGCACCCCCCCCCCCCCCCCCCCCCCCCCCCCCCCATGGGCGTCGATACTTACGTAATACCCATTCATCAGGGGGGATGGAAGAATAGATCATCCCCCCTGATGAATGGGTATCAATGACAGATCGACGCCCATGCCCCCCCCCCCCCCCCCGCCTACACGACTCTTAACTAGTGTGTTGTGTGTGTGTGTGTGTGTGTGTGTGGGTGGGGTGTGGTGGGGTGGGACAGGGAATGCCATGATTTCACCTGAATGTCATAATTGTGTATCTGACAAAAAGTAAATGATTTTCCTTCCTATTCCTATGCACAAAACGGTGGCATTTGTTAAAACAAAATTTCCTATGAAATCGAAGAATAAAACATAATTAATCCAATGCGACTTGAACCTACGGCTTTACATACCGCCATGCCTAGAATGATTTGCACTAACCACCGACCCAAGAGCTACTTCTGCTTGCTTGGTGGGTTTTTTACCCTAAGTAACGTTTACCTCTTCTCAATTTACATGATTATGCTATCATGAATATTCATTAAGACCTGCTCGAAGATCGTTGACAAAGGACTAGATACATATTCATTATACTAGATCCTTGTGGACGGGGCTGGGGCTGTTGATAATATCTGCTAATAGTGTGAGAAAGTAGCGCCTCTAGTCAAACTTTTACGGTATGCCAACTGAGAAGGGGTGGGCAGGTAGTTTAATCTGAACATGTGAATTGATATGGGTGTATAAAATGCTGTTTTATGCATACTCTACATGAAAATCGTATTAGTATCTTAATACACATGTTAGGCATTCAGGGGGCCAGGATGAGGTAAAGAGATCGTTCCGGTTAGGATATAGTAATAAAGGAGCAGCCTGTCAAAAAAAATCAAGAACAAAACACATTTCATGAATTCAGTACAGAAAGAAGGTTTATATACGGGGGGGGGGGGGGGGGGAGGGGGGGGGGGGGGGGCCTCAAATTATTTTTTGACGGGGGTGAGTCTCACGGAACTCTGATGTGGGGGTCTTAAGAGCTGACTACAGGCACAACATATAGAGTCTTTGGAGCTACAAAAACCCTGAAACTGGAGTTGGGGGGTCTAATGAGCAGACTAAAACTAACAAATACATGGACTTGGACTACCAAACGGAAACCCTCAAATGGTGGTCCAAGGAGCTGACTAGAAGAAGAATATTGGACTTGACGCTACTCAACTACCTAGGCAAGTCATTCCGGGGGTCTATGGAGCGGCAACTTTTAAGGTCTTTGTGTAACAAAAATGTTTTCAGCACATCAAGAAACATATCAAATAACACCGGGAATATCAAAATCGATCAACCCAGTCATTTGTATATCAAAAGTAGGTTTTGGACGGTCATCTTGTAAACGGGCTGCCATTTTGGATTTTAGCCATTGAATGGGTTAAATGTATCACAATCGTTTTCAGCATACCAAGAAGCAAAATTCGACACCAAGATTATTAAAATCTGCAAAATCGTTATTTGTTTACATAACAAATTAGTTTTGGGGTGGTCATCTTGGAAAATGGCCGTCATGTCGATTTTTTGCCATAATATGGGTCCGTATGTGTCATAATCGGCGTAAGCATATCAAAACACATCGAAATTGACACCAAAATAATTAAAATCTACGAACTCAGTTAATTTTTTATATCAAAAAGTAGCTTTTTGGTGGCCATCTTGAATTAAGGCTGCCATCTTGGATTTTTGCCATCAAATGGGTCCGTATATATCACTATCGATTTTAGCATATCAAGAAACATATAAATCAACACCAAGAGTATTAAAACCGACCATCTCAGTCAATTTGTATATCAAAAAGTAGCTTTTTGGGGCCATCTTGGGAAATGGCGGCCATCTTGGATTTTGGCCACCATATGGGTCCGTATGTATCACCATCGTGTTCAGCATGTCAATTAATATATAAAACGACACCAACATCATTACAATTGGCCAACTCAGTAAAAAAGTAGCTTTTTGGCGGCCATCTTGGAAAATGGCCGCCATCTTGGATTTCGCTTGGCTAAGTGTTCTTTTTCTAAAAAGTGTCCCTAAGGTAGTCTGCATACCAAGTATGTTGCTTGTATCAAACTTTGAACGATTTCCATGATATTTTACACTTATCTGCTCTACTATTACAATGAAATTTGATTTAGTAATTTGGGTCGAGTAGGCTTTGTAATATGATATTTGTAGTGACACCATGTCAGGCTAAATTTGTGTCAATTTCTGAAAATAGCCACCTATGCCTGTCGTAGCATCAGTCAGTGATGAGTACACAGTTTAGGTCCATTAGCATTCAGCTGTAAAACTGAGTTCGAGAGCGAATGGGCATGGTAGTGAGTGAGTAAGAAGGGGTTAGATAGCAGCTGGAGATATGAGGGGCTCAAACATGTCCAGTATAAAACACTAGCATTTTATTTTTAGATCCTGAAGTTTCCGCATGTAGTACAGTCCATCTAGCAGATTTTCTAACCTTAGAAAATGTATTTCTGTAAATTCCCCTAAACAACGTACTTAATTCTCCCAAAATAACGGTAGAAATCTCTATTCAAATGAAAGCGTGATATTTATCTTAATATTGAACGATCCTACTCGAATTTGATATATTTGACATTGGTACCTCATTTGCAATGAATGTGTTATTGGGGAATAAGCAGTAGACCTGAATATGGAGCCACGTAAACAGGTCAAAAGTGT
>JBAMJV010005845.1:0-62522 GCA_037951105.1 Echinarachnius parma
TTTTCAGTGGCTACAGCCCCTAATAAGCAATAATTCCGGATTATTATTTGTCAGTTATGTTCTAAGTATGTATTTAAGATATCAAAGATGAGTTAACATCATGGCAACCTCTAGCAATGCATATTATTTGCATAAATATGTATTTTACCTAATTTGCATATTCCCCCAAATCGAGTATATTGGGAACCCGGCAAGTAAAAAAGACAAGTAATACCACTTTTCCAAGGTTTTAGGGGGCAACGAATCCATTCATGATACTTATTTACCTGTATCACCTCGGCAACCCACATAAATTCAAGATGGCCGCGATTGTCATTTTAAAGTAAATAATGCTATTTGCTACTTAAACGGCATTTAATTGATAAAAGTATGATTTGCTTACTGTAAGCAAACAACTACATTGTGATTCAAATATTCTAGTTGCTCATTCCAATAATTAAAAGTCAAAACATTATAATATCAATCTAATATAACCGAAATAATATAGTCGTGTATGATAACATGTGTAATTTAGGGAGCAGTCATCTTGGATTTGAGATGGATGCCATGGTGATACAGGTAAATAAGTATCAAAAATGGATCTGCTGCCCCCCAAAACCTTGGAAAAGTGGTATTACTTGTCTTTTTTACTTGCCGGGTTCCCAATATACTCGATTTTGGGGAATATGCAAATTAGGTAAAATACATAATTATGCAAATAATATGCATTGCTAGAGGTTGCCACGATGGCAACTCATCTCTGATATCTTAAATGCATACTTAGAACATAACTGACAAATAATAATCCGGAATGATTGCTTATTAGGGGCTGTAGCCACTGAAAATCAATAATATTCATAAATATGCAAATTAGGGGCAGCCATCTTGGATTTCAGAGTGTTTCCCATACATCACTTACAAACGAGCACCGGAAATGGAATCCTTGCCCCAAAATACCCTAGAATACTAGTTTTTATCAATATTGTACTATTCCTAGATAGAAAATAACCCCTGACCTTATTTCACAAATATGCAAATCAGCTAATTATCTTTAAAATCGCCAAAATGCACCCTGGGACCAAAAATAAAAAATGGAAACATCACTTTTTCTCATCAGTAATGTATTAAGACCAAATTAAAAAATGTTTCCAAGATTATAGCATAAAATTTCACAACATTTATTTACACTTCATTAGGGGATATACTATTGAAGGAAACATACAAATAATCACATAATCACTTGAAAGTCAAAATGAAAAAATAGGACCTCATTTGACTTTGTTTATGATTAGGATAGTCAGGGGTTTGTTGAACTTGAGGAAACATGTTCGCAATAAATATAATTAAATCACCTAGAATGAAAGTTTGAAAAAGGTTTTAAACCGCAAAAAGGGGAATTTCATTTCATTATGTTTATGATATGGCAATTATCAATTAGGGTTTTATAGAACTTGTACGAAATGAATATATATATCATAATTATATAATCACCTAAAAATTAAACTTTTCAAAAAAGAGACACATATCTAAGCCACAAGTAAGAATTGAAAAAAGTAATGTTTATTAAGAGTGTGTTTTGTTTTTCTTTATTGGTTTTAATGTTTACTATACGTGTTAAGGTCAAGAAATAATCTTATCACAATAAAGGTTGCATTATTATTTGTTTGTCGGTTGTTCGTGTTTTGCAAGTAAATTATTTTGTTCGACATTTATACTTCATCAATTATCTTGAAAGAAATTAATACAAAATATATAACTGTTAATAATTATCTGACTGTATTTTCCATAAACATGGTCAAGATATGTCGCAATGCCTAAGTACAATCAAGTTTTCGATAAATGGTAAAGTGATCATTTTCATACGAATGGAAAATGAATCTATTCCATGAATCAATCTTAATAATTTTAAAATAATGAGATTAACATTTCAAAATTTGATATCTGAAGGGTATGTCTCTCCTATTATCTATCAATCATTTTTGACAAGTTATTGAAAATCCATTTATCATAAATAATCTCTTCCATGAATCTATAATTTATGAATTGTTTCTTTTTGTACCCCAAAAAATAATGAGTTTAACATTATTAATTGTATAAGAGGGTGTGTCTATTGCTATTTGATTTTTCCTAACATAATTCATCATTTTCGACACGCTTTGTTATCCATAAAGAAAAATAATCTATTCTATGAATCAATAACTTTCATTTTTCATAAATGGTAAACCTATTTAAATCTTTACTATGCAGACGGTGAAATAATCTAATGGCCTGGTCACATATCACCGGATAGCGTAAACGGATGCCCGATGGAGAGTGAAATTTTCAATCCGTTCGTCTCCGTTCGTATGCGTTTTTTGTCCGTTCCCTTTCAGGCGATGTACGTTGTTCTATATTCGGTGGGATGTGCATAAGCAATGGAGACGACTTTCATCACTGGATAATTAGATTTCGCAAATTTTCTATTCGTCGGGCATCCGTTTACGCTATCCGGTGAGATGTGACCGGGCCTTACATGAATGACCAAAGAAAGTGATTTGGGGGATAACCCAAGAAAAGAAATGCATGTGACTAGTCTGATTTTGCAAAATCAGCGAAGGAAATTGGTCTTCTCCGGAAATCGAACCCAAGTCCTCTGACTTTCTAGACGGTTGCATTTACCATCGAGCCACAAAGACCCTTGTCTTCCCCGAAACCCTTTTCAATGCTCATGTTCATTCATTTAAAATGTTCTGGGGCCCCATTGCAGAAAGAGATGCAATCGATTGTAAAGTAATGTACGTCAGATCATGTGACTAAATGCGCAAATCTGATTGGTCCAAATATGCATATTTTCTTATTTGCAATTAATCGCAACTTACCAATCGATTGCAACTGTTCCTGTTCAGTTTCCCCGATGTTTAAATGTAATCTTATCATTGTATATTTTTTGTATACTCGACCAAACTTGCCGAACTGACTTTTTTGTCGCTCGAGGGCAAAATGGTTATGAGTTTTAAGAAAATGTATTAATATATTTCATTTTCTACCCACACACGTTTGACGGTTGTTGTTTTTTTTTTAGATTTCTAAATGATTATCATAATCATTTAGAAAAAAAAAAAAAAAAAAAAAAAAAAAAAAAAAAAAACGACAAACATGTGTGGGTAGAAAAGGGAAATATATTAATACATTTTCTATATTTGTTTGCGTTTCTCCTTACCTTTTACTATTTCACTACCTTTTACCATGGATTTATTTTTTATCTGCGCTTGGCATATAAACAATAAATAATTTCTTTATTATTGGGATAGGATTTCAAACCGCAAAACAAACATGTGATGGGAGGACACATAATATACCTACCCACTGACTCTAACACTAATATAACTAAATAGATGTTTTTGTTAATTTATATTTTTGTTTTACATTTCAGATACCAGACGAATACTAAATACAGGTATTCAATACAAATATTTTTAAAAACATCTTTACAGGTATCAACATTATTATTAATTATCTTCAAAATTAGACAAAAATTCAGAGTGACTTTCAGAGCAGGATCATTTGAGGGTACATGTAAGCGAGGTTCTCGTTACTAACCAACTTTCACACTAATATGCGGGCTCATAATTATAAAAAAATTATATTGAACTAAGCGCTTCTGGTAGCAAAGTGGGGTAGTATTTGTCATTGTCGTTATCATTGTCGAGTCGGGCAAGAAAAGTGATTTTGGGGATAACCCGAGCAAAGAAAATAGCTTGTGACTAGTCTGATTATGAAACTGAGCAAAAGAAAATTGGTCATCGCCGGGAATCGAACCCGAGACCTCCTGATTGTTATAGACCGGTGGTCTTCCCGTCCAGCCTCAGATACCGGTGTTTCTGAGAAACATTTTCAACGCTCATTTTCATTTATTGTGTTATTTTCTGGTCAGTTTGCCATTTAATACTCGACCAAATTTTCCCAACTGATAGTTGAGTTTTGGTAATACAATGTAGAGGGCACTGCACAAAATAATTCTTTGGTGACGTTATGAAAAACTGAGTGTCAAATTTGAAAGAGCATATAATTTTAATGACAGAATAAAATTTATTTGATCAAAATCGGTTCAGAAACAGCTGAAATATCCATAAATATAACCACTTGTAATTATTGTGCAGGGGCCCATACTAATTGGGCCCCACATTAATTCAATAATTTAGAACCAGCCGTTGAAAACAAAACAAAAATATGCTTACATTTTTCAAAAATTTACAAAAGATGTTTTTAAATAGTTGTTGATGATCTTTCTATTTAATAATTTTTTAACAAAACATCACATGCACACATTTGTATTAAAAAATGGTTGAAACCAATGACTTTTTAGAGAGTGCCCTCTTGAGTTTTAACGGCTCTTTTTGAATGATAACAGGCGTTTTACTTTATAGTCGTTTGTAATTTTGTATACCAATTACGAGCATGGTGGAGTTATAAATATTAGTTTGTAATGTAACGGTGCATGTTTGGGTGAAGTAAAATTCAGTTTGACCAAAAATGTACACTCTATACCAAAATTCAACTATCCCTTTAGCACGTTTAGAAGACAAAATGATTAAGAAAATGTGTTCGTAGTTTCCTTTTCTTTCTACCCACGCATGTTTGACTTGTATTATGTTCAATTATAGCTTTCTAAATTATTACGTTTGCATATTTCCTTACCTTGTACCATGCCACGACCTTGCACCATGGATTTTTTTTTTTTATCTGAGCTTCGCATATAAACAAGACATATTTTTTGTATCATCATGATCATCGGGATAGGATTTCAAACCACAGAGTAAACATGTGATATGGGAGAACACATAGTACCTACTCACTGACTCTAACACTAATATAACTAAATAGATGTTTTTTGTTAATTATGTATTTTGTTTTACAACTCCGATACCAGACGAATACTAGGAGTTCAATAAAAAAAAACATCTTTACCGGTATCAATATTATTATGAATTATCTATCTTCAAGAATAGGCGAAAATTCAGAGTGACGTCTTTCCGAGCAGGATCATTTGAGGGTACATGTAAGCGATGTTCTCGTTACTCACCAACTTTCACACTAAGGACTAATTGTTAAATTATATTTTACTTTAGTTAATGCTTCTGGTAGCAAAGCAGGGAGTATTTGTCATTGTCGTTATAATTTTGAAAATAAAATGTTCAATTATATTCCGTAGCTACTTTATTAATACAGGACTCCAGTAGCCTTCATGGCATTATCCGAGCTGCCTCAGTCGCATCAATCATTTCAAGGAATAAATTCATGCTAGGTATACACATTGTTTAGAACAAAAAATGTGGATAAAGTAACTTGCTGTAATTAGACACACGTTTGGAATCGAACCCATGACCCTCGTATTCAAAGACGGAGGCCCGATTCAATATACCAGGAATATAAATAGTTACTTGGTCAGGTGTTAAATTAGCCTGTAGCGTCCTATATAACAGGGCAGCTTGGGCTAGTATATGCTCCCCTGGGAGTTGAGATGGCGCGCAAGATAATTGTGCAGGTTTGAACTCTACCTGATGACCAAAGGTAATATATAATACGCCTCTGAATAGCTATAGGGCACCTAAGTACACGGCGCTCTATAAAATATGCTATGTTATTATTATTTTAATTATTATTATTACCACGACTATGACGACAGTCTAATATTATCTTGAAAATTAAGACGAACATTGTGAATTTTCGAGCAGGAAGGGTACAGTTGTAACAGTTCTGGTTAACCCATATCAAACTAAAGAGTCGTTACCATTACCAGATTGCCATCATTTTCATCGTCATAAAAGATCTTACAAATTAGATGAAAATTGTGGCTTTTCAGGCAGGAAGGGTACACAAGAGGGGTGTTGCTGTTCTGGTTACCCATAGCAAAATAAATAGTCTTTGCAATTACTATTATTATATATTTATCGTCATAAAGATCTTGAAAATAAGATACAAATGGTGGCTTTTTCGGGCAGGAAGGGTAGAAGGGAGGGGGGTTTCCGCCTAGTAACTTTGTTTCACACCTCTAAACCAGGAAAGACGCCTTTTCCTTTAACGGAAATACTGACTTCTGATACTATAAGATTGGAAGTCGACTGAGAGATTATGACGAAATTATCACGAGATTTTGACCTCATGAAACACCGTATACGGTAGAATTAAGGAGATAGTGAGGTTATTACTAAAGCGCGAGTAATTAGCCCATTTAAATGATATCACGAGTCTTTATTATAGAACGCAGAGTGTCTAGGATTATGTAGATAATTATAATCAAGAGTTTTTGCCTCGTAAAACACGGTAGAATTAAGGAGATATAGTATATGACTTAATAAGCACGTGTGTTATATCGTTAAAAAACGCTTACTTATTAGTATTTTATTATATAGTATATTAGTATTTTAGGATTACGTTGATGTAATCAAGAATTTCACCCAACTCCTAAAACACTATCATCTTTGAGATAGTAAGATTATGAATTAATTATGATAGTGATATGATAAAAACAACAGTAGTCAAAGAGTTTATGCCTCTAAACATGGCAGAATTAAGGAGATAGTGCGTGCGATTATGGCTTAAGAACAATAAAACAACAACGTGATAAATATTTATGATTATTAAGAGTCGTTGCGTCCTATATTCATGTCCTAAAACACACTAAAAGTCAATACCGTATAATAAACATGATAAAGACGAGTGTTTTGTTTTAATATTAAAACACTTAGAGTATCAGTTTCCTTGCTCTAATTAGGTACCTAGACAAGGTTGTTTGAAATTATCATGACGAAATAATCACACAGTAATCAAACGAGTATTTATGACGAAATCATCGGAACTTTCACCTTATAAAACATGCACACACACAAAAGATGTACATGTAGAATACTTTAGAGTTGTTTAGATATGATTATTATATATAGTATTTAATGAAAACACTTTCAACGTAACATATAACGACAACATCACCAACAACAACGAAAAAACCTTCTCGTTTATTTTATTTTAGTGTGAAAGTTGTTTGAATAAACTGGTACAATAAAAGAAAACAAACATTGTGATAAAATATTATGTTTGATTTACTGTAAAAAATTATATCACCACACATGATATTAAGTAATTATTTATTTTTGTTATTGATAACATGCATTGTTTTGTTTCGTTTGTACTTTTTTGTCACTTGTAAATGTTTGAAGTTCACATTCTCTCACTCTCTCTCGATCTATTTTTTCCTAACACCCTATTTCTTCCCAACACCCTTTCCCCCTACATAGAACCTTCTTCTTTCTCTGCTTTTCTCCGTTTGTTGTTTTTCTTGTTCCATTTTGCTCTTTCCCTCTCCATCCTTTTGTATATATTTTCCTCCTTCTCTCCTTTTCAAATATCAAGCTATCCCTTTTGTAAATATTTTTCCCACGTTTAATCATTTTTTAGTCTTATAAGGTAGTAGTTTTACTTTTAAAAATGTTTCAAAGTAATTAAAACATTTATGTATTATATTTTCTTTGGGGACCTTGCTCTTACAAGCCCAGCTTCTTTAAGGTCTCCTCTTTCTTTCATTACTTGTTTAGAAAAACCCGTTTGGGTTGTATATTGACTAAATATTGTACTCAAATTTTGCTTATGCTGATTATTCTATTATTCTATGTACAAATGTTTTTGTGAAAGAAATAAATAAAATGAACCTTGAACCTTGAACTGCATGTAATTATGATGACGTGTTGTATGTACGTGCATTGATTGTGTAAGTGCAGAATTATGTGATGTGCTGCATAATTTTGTGTTTGTAAATTGTACAAGTGAATGATGAGTGTGCATTATAAACTATGTTTGGCTGTGTGGGTATGTGTTGGAAGTTGGTGAAAGTCTCAAAGTTAAAAGGTTAAAGTTTCTTTCACTTAATTAAATAATTTGCATATTATTCATAACAGTTACTTCGTAAATACTATGCATGCGTGCGTCTTGCTGGTTCCGTGTGTGTATTTTGATGTCATACACATGTGTGATATGTGTATTTGTCAATGTGTTTGTTTGTTTATTTGATTGTGTTTTGTATGTCTGTTTGTTCGTTCGTTTGTATGTGTGTATGTCTGTTTGTCTGCATGTAAATACATTATCATTTCGTTTTGTTTTGTTATTGTTGTTGGTATAGTTGCGCTTTACCTCCACGCGCGTGCATAGAACTTGGAATCCGACTTGTTTGAATAAACATATGAAAGACAGAGGGTCGGGGGAAGGGGGTGGGGAATAAAACCGGGAAAAGGAGGAAATACCAACCCCTTCCTCGTTCAGCTCTCGTTAGTTCACGATTACAGAGAAATCGGACTTGGCCGTGTACGGTTCAAAGATAAAGATGATATTAGTAAGTTTAGTTATTTGTTATTTAGTTATTTAGTTAGTTAGTTAGTTTGTTAGTTAGTTAGTTAGTTAGTTAGTTAGTTAGTTAGTTAGTTAGTTAGTTAGTTAGTTAGTTAGTTAGTTAGTTAGTTAGTTAGTTAGTTAGTTAGTTAGTTAGTTAACCTGTTCAGGACTGACTGATTTTGCAATTACATGTATTTTCCATAGACCCAAGCCCAATAATTTTCTGGACCAAACCTGAATGGGATAAGAAGTTACATAATTAGTTGGTTACCTAGTCTGTTTCTGTATTTGTTTTTCTGCACGTAAATATTATATTGGGTGTGTTCGTGTTGGTATTTTCGCTTACCTTACCTGCACGCGTGTGCATGGAATACAGATTGTTATGATGAATGTTTGGATGAAGGCACGATGGGAGGGGGGGGGGGGGGGAATCGGTAAGAGGAGGAAATAAACCCCCCCCCCCCCCTTCCTCGTACAGCTCTCGTTACTTCACGATTACGGAGAAAGTTGGTTAGTGAGTTAGTTGGTTGGTTGGTTAGTTAGCTGGTTTGTTAAAAAGGCACGTATTTAGTTGGTTACCTAGTTAGTTAGTTAGTTTGTTTATTTGTTTATCTGCATGAAAATACATACGATTTGTGTTTTCTTCTGATTTTGAGCTGTGTTTTTGTTGGTATTTTCGCTTACCTGGGTTGGAATCCAGCTTGTTATCATATTATGATGAATGTTTGTATGAAGGCAAGGTGCACGGGAGGGGGTGAAATCGGGAAAGGAGGAAATAAAAGCCCCCCCTTCCTCGTTCAGCTCTCGTTACTTCACGATTACGGAGAAATCGGACTTGACCGTGTACGGTCCACAGATAAAGATGATAATCATGATGACAATTAATATAAAGTCAAGCGTTAGGACAATACAAGGCCTAGAAAGATATATAGTAAACATAATACAAGATAGCCTTCGACCAAGGCTGACTGAATTTGGACTGCGTTTGGTGAAGGACGTTAAATAAGAATGGCTGACGAGATAAGCCTACCATGCTGATATTAAAGGGGACCACCAGGCAAATAACTACACATTACTATATGTTTTGCTACTGTTTTGTGATATCAAATAGATACCCAACATTTTACAAAGGGTTGTGTAATTCATAAACAAAGCAATTAATTTCCACCACTTACGGAACCACTACTATTTCTGGTTCCTGGTTTGCGAGTGCGCCAATGCTATTCACGCGTATAGGTAGTCTGCTCAATTCAGACCGCATGAACGCATGCTTTAGAATGGTGATGCGTTTTCAATTTTTTTTTTTTTCTTTCTGAAAACCTATTTTTGTGAACTTGTTGATGGAATGGAATACTAAAGATGTTACCTTTCTATGATAAGAATATTAGATTTGGGTGGTGGTACCCTTTAATACAAAACACTTATTTTTCCTGCAAAACAAGTCTATTTCTTGATAGATTGTGATCTTTTTTTTTTTCAGTCTAATTTCTTAATAATGTCTTGATAAATTCGCAAGTTAAACTGCTCTACTTTCAAATGTGTAGTACTGATATATTTTTCGCGTAAAAGAAAGTGAGCGGTTAAGCATCCAACCACCAATCACAATGTTGCAAATCGTGAACGAATCAACAAGATTACAAGTAAATTAATAATAGATAAATAAATGAATAAACTGATGAATAAATGAATGAATCGGACAAAAGCAAAAAAGCAGTAAAAAATACATTTAAGGAAGAAAATAAATACATAAATGAATGAAAAAAATAATTATCACATATACGGTATATTTGATAATATTTAATGATATTGGCTAACACACATTGTTGGTAAATAACTACATCTATAGATATAAATAAAACAATACATAAAAAACTAAAACTATAAACAAATCAGTGGTAAGTAATACATTACAAATTATTGAATAAACTAATTTATATAGTAATACTAGGAACCCCAACTGACAACAAATCTGTTAAGAGCCTTACCAAATGACTAGATCTTTCGTGAGCAAGCGATACAATGTAAATTTATATCAATTGATAAAACGATGGGTGCTGCTTGTGATAAGGGTGAGGAAATGAAGACGAGGTGATATCAAAACCAGCATGTCAAGATGTCAATCATCTATAGTTCTTTATTATTTGGTACCCAAAATGACGTAAACATGGTAAACAGCCACGCACCAGCCCCCGGAAGGGGGGGGGGGGGGGGGGCATAGTATTTTCAGAAGAGAACAATCCCTGCCGGAAAGAACACACTCATCCAGTGTGGACCACAATGTAAAATTCGAGCGTTTTCATAATGTGAAAGCCAACTCACACTGTGAACAAATTGTGAACTTGCTGATATACACAATATGAGCGCACACTGTGAACGCAGGCAATTTCACACTGTGGCGATAGTGCCCTCACAGTGTGTTTACAGTGTGAGTGGGGTTTTCACACTGTAAAAACGCTCGAATTTAACATAGTGGTCCACACTGTGAAACACAGTGTGTTCACACTGTGTTCACACTGTGGATGAGTGTGTTCTTTTCCGGCAGGGTATCGTATTGTACTTCTTTATTTTGTCTACCCGTATGAGTTCAGGGGGAGGGGGAGGGGGCATGGGGAGGGGGGGGGAGGGGGGGGGCATGGGGAGGGGGTATAGAATCTATACGGGGGGGAAATTTCCCTACCTTTACCCCCCAAAAAAGATGCACTATATAGGAAGAAAGGGGGTGATTAGATAATTCGAAAATTATCTTCCGTGGTTGTTCCTGCTCTAATATGTCTTCATCTATTTCGATAAATACATATTTTGTTGTTTTCCAAGTGTGGAATAAGCATTTAGTTTATCTATTTATTTCATTTTGCAAAAAAAAAAATATACAAAAAGGAAGTTGACCTTCCTTCTGGCTTTCCGGGTATTCTCTTTACGATTCATAGTTTTACCACTAAAAGAAAAACAAAAACATGAAAATAGATCAAAACAATAGCAATGGATTGTTGTGATTGTTTGAATCAGTAATAAGGAGACGCGCACACATGCACAGTATTCAATCATTATTAGCATTATTAGATTTTTTTTTTAATTGTTGATTTTGTAAAACACCGACATTAAAGGGATAGTTGAGTTTTGTAGAGAGGGCGCTAGACTACTTTTTTTTGTGAGGTAATGAAAAACTGAGTGTAAAATTTGAAAGAGCATAATATTTAAATGATAAAATCATCTTTGTTTGATCAAAATCGGTTCAGAGACGGCTGAAATATCCATAAATATAACTATTTGTAATAAACCTGGGGGCGCCCAGGTTTATTAGAGAATTTTGAACCAGCCGTTATAAATTCAAAAAAATGCTTCCTCTTTTCAAAAAGTTACAAAATGGGTATTTAAATAGTTGTTGGTTATTTATCTATCTAATCACTATTTCAACAAAGCATCACATGCACAATATTTTATTCAAAATGGTTGAAACCGATGAGTGTTTAGAGAGCGCCCTCTTACGTTTTAACGGCTCTTTTTGAATGATAACACTGATATTTACTACGTCATTTGGTAATTTTGTGTTCCTTTCTAGTTGTAACTATTAGTTTGTAATGTATGATGCAGGTTTTGGTTACTAAAATTCAGTTTCACCAAAACTGTACTCTCCTTACCAGAAATCAACTATCCCTTTAAAGATGAATAACAGTTTTGGGAAAGTTACAGAAAACATTTATAATTGATCAATATTGTTGAATAAGTATCTAAAAAGGCATTGTGTGGTAAAATACAAACCTAACGAAGCGTTAAATGCAGAAATATCGGAAGAAATCCAATACCCGCCCGTGAAATGTATAAATCCACCGGCCGTTCGCACCTGTCCGCGCCGCTAGCGCTGGACTGGAGATATCGACAAGCTGGGGACAAGCCGCTTATAGCGAACGCACGCGGTCAATATTGGACGTAGCGTTATGCGCGATTCCGCGTTGGCGATATCTATCCGCAACAGATCAATATATAATTTGCAAATATATCAATTAGTAGGCGGTTTCTTGGCAAATTTGTATAATCCTCATATTAGTAAAAACTATATTCTTTCACATGGTTGGTAATGAGAGCGTACATTTCATTTTAGGGGTGGGTCGTTTCCCACTTCTGGCATTTCCCTTTAAGATAATAACAACATCGATAGATTTTCGATCAAAGTAATTACACTTTTAATAACAAAAATAACAAAGCAAATATTGTGTAGCTATAAAAAGATAAATGTTGGTGAACACGACGCCCCGTGTTCACACACAAAATTTTCAGCCCTTAATCATGACTAAAGAATCAGCAGCTGACTATAGAATCAGCTTCCCATTAAAAATTCGTGTGTCTGAACGCTTACTAACGAAACGACGTATCGTTAGAGATGACTAGCGAAACGCTGGTTTTTATCACCGTTTCGTACGAGAGCTGACTATAGAATCAGGGCGAATTTGTGTGGTGAACAACCGAAGCTCGCTTTAGTGATGATTAAATCGGGACCCTAACTAACTGGGCGTGGCTTAAAGCGAACGTTCGCGCGCACAGGTGACGGCAGGGCAGAAAAAAAAGGAGAACACACTGCGCAGTTGCAAACTGCGCAGTCATACGATGTTTTGGGGGGGGGGGGTGGGGGGGGGGGGGGGGGGGGGGGTTCGCCGCCAGCTGTGAACCAGCTGTGTCCGATATGCTCTGTGTGTGTCTGAACAACGACCAGGTTTGATTTAATCATCTCTAACGATACGTCGTATCGCTAGAGATGATTCTATAGAGATGATTAAGGGCTGAAATTGTTTGTGTGTGAACACGGGGTTTGATAACCTTCAATGTTCAGATTCAAAACGTATGCTATTTTGTATTGTCCCCCCCCCCCCCCCCTCCCCCCCTCACCCTCCTCTCTCCCCCTCTCTCTGTACTAATTTAAATTGATTATGAATCATGAATTCAGTTATTCATGTGTATATATAGCTGGCATACAAGTAAAGACATTCTTTTAAACAGATTATTTAATCCCAGCTTCTTGCCTTCTTCAAATGACATATCTATAGTAGGCCTATCCAAAATCGATTATAGTATCGATTTCATCCATATAAATCGTAGGCAACGTCGAATGTAATACGATATTAGATATACAATGCATATTATGACATATCCATTCACGTTCATCTATCAATACAAAAATCCTTATCCACTTTTCCTTCGGTCTCAGGTATGTATACAAATACACAATTTTGTGCCTGTTTTGACGGATGAAGTGTCGATTTCAGCCATGGATATTCGATATTCAAGTCAAAGAAATTTGATATCAAACAGCAAAAACGATTCGTCCTTGATCGACTTTGTCACGGAAGCGGGGGAAACGGGGAAATCGATACATCTTTATTAAAATACCTTCAACAAATTCTTCATAGAATACTGTGACCAAAAGTCCAATGCTTTGTTCTGTGCTAAATCTTGATTGCTTCAATATCATACTGCCATGTATTTACTTACAAACATATAGTAAAAATAAATTGTATGATTTCCTATTGCTATATGCACGTATTTGTAACACTCATGACACTATAGATCATATGCCTATCGGGCATCTAGTTGGGACTCTCCCCGGACCAGCCCGGTAGATAGTCCTCGAACCAGGCTATTATGGTCATACCACTCAGACCAAAGGATCTTATTTTCTCTCTAAAATTTCGAAATTGTTTCATCATGGCATGTATGGTTGCGTTTATCTTCTTATGTTTTAGCTCATACTCAGTGAAAAGAACGCAGTTTTATAATGCTGACTATATGGATCATAAACAACCAAATACATGAACAAAGACTAAATAAAGGCTACAAATAGAAAACATGATAAGGGCAAAGACAACAAAGTTAATACAAAAAAGAGAGGAGAAATTTGCATAATCATTGAGGTACTATACTACAAAGGCCCCTATTGTACATAGTAGGTAGGCAGACAGACATAACTGAAAAGAAGGTCGACTATGAAAATAAAGAAAAGGTGAGAGACAATATAAAATGTGGAAAAGAGACGAGAGAAGCAAAGAAAGATACAATCATCTAGGGCCCTAAGTACTGATGGAAGAAAGTATTACCATTTCAAAATGATGGAGACACAGGGAGAATTATTTAAGAAAGAGAGTAAAACGTAAAAAGAAAGACAGAGAAATGGAAAAGCATGAAAGAAACAAGCACACAAAAAAAGAAGAAAAAGAAATACATGACAGCTTCAATCGTCAGCCAAGGGGGCACAAGTGCCAAGGTTAAGACCAATCAAACTCCAATTGTGAGGGTAAATCTGCACCCCTTGGGGACTTCGAGCTCAACTTTACACCCCTTCTTCAAATGAGAGAGGGTAACTTGCTGTACCCCTGGGGAACCTAGGCTCAATAAACACTTGACAAGCAGTCAGAGCGCGGAGCAAAACAATTGTCATGAAAGTTAGACTTTAAACGGTGACAGAGATAAATGATAATTGTTTTTGACATGTTTTTTACGACTTGGTGCTATTTGGAGCACGTAGCCACAAGTCCAGTCCCCCGACATAGCCCGAAGAAAGTGGGTCTATATTTGCGAACCTATCATGATACAATTATGCTTCATGGTACATGTATTATTTTTCTAATGTTGCTTTCAAGCTGAGGGTTTTTTCATCGGATGCGTCCGGACGCATCCGATGAAACGGCCAGCATGAATGCTACAGAGGTGAAAAAGCCGATAGAATAGGCGATGAAAAGAAGAGAAATAGGCGATTAAATTCTCCTACTTTAGAGTAGGAGAAATTCTCTTTCTATCGGTGTTACTCCGATGAAACGGTCAGCTTGAAATGGTTCGGGTGAAAAATACCGATGAAAATGGTCAAAGGTCGTTCTTGTTCCGGCTAAAGCAGTGTAACGCGCGCTTTTTTCGGAACACGGCATGCGATAATATTATGCTGCGCCATAGTTAGCTCGTGTAAAGTGAACCTGGAGTATCGTGCACGTGTTTTTTGTTGACGTTTTGTTTACGTATAAATTGATTCGTTTTATTTATTTATTTATTATTTATTAACGTTTTATTTCAACAGTGTTGCCCTTTCAGTTAAACAACTGATCTACCAAGGGGCCCTGTTTTACTTGTATGTTGCATGAATATAAAGGTTTTTAAAAAATCAATTCATGAACATCGTTATAATAATATATTTATTATAAAGCATATATTTATAAAACCAAATGATGAACAGAACAATATTTAAAACGGATCACTAACACATTTATTGAAAGTATAGGCTAGTGGCTTTTTGTTATCAACAATTCTTCACTTCCGGCCGGTGAATGCAAAAGGCGATTAAATTCCCCTGCATTATGAACGCGACAGAGGGGAAGTTGCGAGTTCCCCGTTGTTTACATAAGAAATTCCATCGGTCTTTTTCATCGGTATTTTCATCGGTAATGTAAGCTTGAAAATGGTATAAGTTCTAGTCGGGAGATTTCGGCCACTGTTTCTATTTTTGATAGATTTGCCAGTAGGTATATTATCTTTTTGAAATTTGAGAAGGGGTATTTTATTTCTATTTTGTAGGACTGATGGCAAGTAGACACAGGTCTTGCTTATCAGGACAGTGTGTGGGGGGGGGGGGGGGGGGGGGGGGGAGGGGTACCCCGAAAAGAAACTGTGAAGCACCGAAAAGGAGGTGGTGGGGCTATAATTATAAGGTAAATTGTTGACTTCGGAATATAAAATCAAGAATATGTTCGTTTTCTTCAAGGGCATCAATTATTTTCTTCAAGGAAAGAAAATTGAGAAAAAATACAGAACCAACACGAACATGAGATGCAGAGCGGAGGCAACGGCTAGTGAAAGATAGAATCGCGATTAGACACACAAGACAAAATAATGGGTGGAGCTGATATTACACCCTTTTTCTTTTTCAAGCATGTTACTTTCATAAAAAAAAAAAACAGTTGGTCCCGGAGTAACGTTTCCAGGTAAGCAACATTGGGAAAACTTGCATGGACATGTAGGGGGAGACAGACTGATAGCACAATCATTGGTGTAGCTACGGGGGCCTGGGGGCACTCTCCCTACACAGATCTTCTGCCCCCTTCCCAGGTGTCCCCCACAATAAACCATGCTTGCTGCGGTGGAAAATGGACAAATGAAAGCGGCACATTCATGTTATAAGGTTACTAGTTATAAGTTTGTTTTATACAAGTTTTTATAAAATTTCGTTTCGCCTGACAGGTTTTGAAAAAAACATATGCCCCTCATGAAAATGCAAGGTGCCCCCCCCCCCCCCCCTCCACCCCACTAAAAAAAAATCATAGCTACGCCACTGACTGATATTGAAAGACGAATCGCGAAAACAAGATTTGGGGGGCAAGTGGCGATAAGATAAGAAGATTCCTGGAAGGTCTTGGTGTTTGTCCATCATTTCTAATCGTAGCCGAGGCAAAAATTAGAAACTGTAAAAATAATGACTTTCTAGGCCCAATTCAATCACAATCGAGGCAAAAACTCGAAACTGTATAATTATAATCTTTCCAGGCCCATAACAATAAGCTTTATGCGTACAATCGTAGCTTTAGCGGACAGTGAAACGTATTTTAATGGTGGAAATAAATGAAATTAAATAAATGTCCGGTAAAACGATTTAGACACCAGTCGAAGAATCTGTCTGTTTGAATGTATTGTGATATATTGCTATCCTTCCTCTTCTCTCGTATTCTTCTTCTCCTATTAATCTCTCTATTTCTCTTTTCCACAGTTTTTTGTTTTTTGCGTACCCCTTTTTGGATTGTGAAATCTCATAATGAGCATGCCTATTCGTTTATGATACGAAACAACTTCTGTCAAAATGAAAACAAAATAATTATTTGATATTTTCACCACATGATCTCAAGTATGCTTATTCAATTTCGCTCTGGGAGGGTAATATAGGGCAAACTTTCCACCAAGCCTCTATAGTATCATAGTCGAAATTAATCAAGTCTGGAAGAGAGCCTATAGATGGAAAATAAAGGTCACAACGAGCGGAGGAAAAAAGTAGAGAACGATAAAGATATCAAAGCGAGGAAAAGGGTGAAATGTGGTAACAACACGAAAGCAATCGAAGTAATTCGGGATTACCCCTACGACCGATGAAACAATCGAGGGTAGCGAATAGCGCCTCGTCCGAGGGGTGCGTTTCTTGGTAAAGGGGTGCAGATCTTCACCCCTCGGTCTCTTATCTTATCGGCACACGCCAGCCCGGGCGGCACGCGCATCGGCTTGGATTACCTCTACGACTGGCGTTATTTACGAGCAAATTCAGATAGTATTGTTTTCGAGCTCTTTTACTGTTTGTAGACCACTGCAGGGTGTGTCATAAATAGAAAAGACGAAAGGGGGGTTATTTTCTGATCGCTTTTCTTTTTTGTGTCAAGTTATGCAAACCTTGGAAAGATAGATCACCCCCTCTGGGATCTGACCTATGACCCTATGGCGCTCCGCTATCTGTATACTATTGCACTCTCTCTTTCTATTTCACCCTCTATTTCACACTCATGCATAAACATACACATACAAACGTACACGAACATGCAAACACAGACACACACGCGCACACACACATACAAGGAGACACGCGCGTGCACGCACACATACACACACGCACGCGCGCCTACATACACATACATTACGCACTGACACACGCACGCACGCACACATATATACACACATTCACAAACGCACACACACACAATCACACATACACAAACACACAGACACACACTCACAGACTAAACATATTCGCTGACTCACGCACACGTTACAAACGCAATTTCATGACACACCCTGTAGACTGTAGTTCAGGAGCTAGCTAGCTAAGAACCTCGGAAAGTATATCACACCTCTGGGATATGACCTATGACCTTTGACTACCTGGAATAGTCTGCGCTTACAGAGGGGGTAACAGGTTTCTGGTATATAAAACGAAATAACGATCAAATCCATCGATACACCCATAGACTTACAACATATGTTGTAAGTCTATGATACACCGATGTAGAAATCCCGTAAGCTCTGGTAGAGATAGTCTTTTGCCAAGGCCCATGATGCGTTATGCATTACTCAACATTGTGAGTGAAACTGACTTACGTAACATTTGTCGACGTGTGTCGACATAAAAAAACGACAGTTCTGAAATCATCGAAATTAGTCGTCAAATGCGAGTTAATCACGCTCATTATTAACAAGAAGTTAAAACAATATGGTATCACAAACAATTATTTTTTTTTCTAAAAAGCACATTGAATGGTAACATATCGAAAATTTGACGCGTGCCAAAAGGGTGACATTTTTGTTGGTATTTATTACTTCTGGGGTAAAACCCATAACTAAATATAGATTCAGAGCTACGTTATATGATATAAATTGTTTTACTGAGGGAATGTAGCGATTTATGATTTGCCCTAAAGACTAAAGTTGGTAATGAGAAAATTGGTCGAATTTTGGAATTGCCGCAGGTTTGCAAGGGATTCGATGAATCGTGTTTCTTGGGGAAAACCCAGCATCAGCATAGCTGAGCAGGTGGATAGTTGTAGTAGGGCCCATGGTTTGACCAAATTCGCTTATGCCGTTGTTATTTGTGCGCGAGTCACGTAGCTGGTTTGACTATATGTACTGATATAGCCTAGTGACAAGCAGAAAACAACAACATAATTTTGGCCGATAATGATTATATTTACCTTTAAAATTAAATTTGGGGGCCAATTTTAATATGTTGTCCACTTTTTTTCTGCAAGTTTGATTTTGTTAGGGGGGGAGACAATTTATGTGTCGTCCGGGCTCCTCCCCCCCCCCCCCCCCCCCGAAACTCCACCCCTGTTATAATATAGGTTATTGATGGGAATTTTTTGGGGGGACAGTTATACCAATATAATAATACAAACTATTGGAATAGAAACCCGAGATAAATCGTATTCAATAGTCGTATTGTTTTGATGAATTTGTATAATCATATTTGTCATAACATTTGTATACGATTTTGATCGCTTTCAATACGTTTTAATTTTACATCAAAACATCTCAAGGAATGTTTATTATATAGAGTATAGTCGTAATTACTCTAGGTTACCTATTTCCCTTTTGGCTTAAGGCCCAGTCCCACTGACGATTTTCACGGCGAATCGCAACGATTTGACGTTCGTCGAGAAAATCGCTTAGGTCGTGTTGCATCGTATTACATCGTATCGGTTCTTCCCAAAACCATGGGCGTAGATCTGTCATTGATACCAGGGGCGTAGACAACGGGGGGGATGAGGGGGATGCATCCCCCCCACCTCACAAGGTGGGGGGGATGACATGTACAATCATCCCCCCCAGGTTTTAGGGAAGGATATATTTATTTGTATGTATCTGTACGAGTGACCCAAAAATGGCTGTAAGGGGGGGTTTGAACCCCCTTTTCACATTTTAGCTGGTCTCGAGACTACTTTTAAGCTGTCTTGACCGTCTAAAACCTGGTCTCGACGGACTAAAACGTGGTAACAACCGACTAAAACCCGATCTCGGTACCAAACATTTTCAAAGATCTCCGGTATTGGGTTCGAAAATTGTGAAAGTATTTTGGTCTCGACTCTTTGCAACGGAACCCCCCCCCCCCCCCCCCCCCCCCCCCACTGAGAGGGGTTTTCAACTTTGAAAGTACTTCGTCTCGGCTTCGAAAAAATTGTACGGACACCCTCCCCCCCCCCCCCCCCCCCCCCCCCCCCCCCCCCCCCCCCCCCCCACTGAGAGAGGTTTTCAACTTTGAAGGAACCTGTCTTGGTCTCGAAAATTGTGAAAGTACTTGGTCTCGGCTTCGAAAATTGTTTACGGAACCCCCCTCCCCCCCCCCCCCTCCCCCCCCCCCCCCCCCACTGAGAGGGGTTTTCAACTTTGAAGGGTACTCGGTCTCGGGCTCGAAATTGTGAAAGTACTTGGTCTCGGCTTCGAAAATTGTTTATGGAACCCCCCCCCCCCCCCCCCCCCCCCCCCCACTGAGAGGGGTTTTCAACTTTGAAGGGTACTTGGTCTCGGGCTCGAAAATTGTGAAAGTACTTGGTCTCGGCTTCGAAAATTGTTTACGGAACACCCTGATGAATAGGTATTACGTAAGTCGCTACGTCCATGCCCAAAACCGTGGCTAAATCGAGTCGATTCGTTCTACGGTTCTAGTAAATCGTTGCGTGTCGTTGCGAGTCGCCGTGAAAATCATCAGTATGGGACTGGGCCTTTACAAGTTACAGTTGTAATACCTGCATAATACCTGCATATTTACACTAGTGACACAGATTTATCACCAAAGCCTCTTTTTATCGTGGCTTGTGTTTTTATCATTAAATGTGATAATGTGCTTTATTTATTTTCATCAATGTTTATGAGACTACCTGCTCTTTTACTGTTTAGTACAAAATAAATCCACTTTTTGATCCGTCTCGCGTGCCGAAAGATATCGGATTTAGGAACCAAAGAATAGAATTTAAAGTTAGATAGGGACTTTGGGGATAATAAAATAGTTGTCATGATTTTTAAAATGTACATTTTGTATTTTGTTACTACCCGCCTCTTGATACAATCTCTGTGTGTATCGATGACAATGAAAGCTACTTCAAATCAATGTAAGCGTAAAGTGTTATTCATAATAGACTTCATTTTCATTGAATTATGTAATATACTCCTAGTACTACCTGCCTTTTTATCTAACCAATTCATCCACAGGCCAAAACGAATATGTTTTAATTAATCTTTTCCCTGCTAGATGTTCAAACCCATTGAGTAAATACAGGGCCAACCAGGTTCCCATGTAGGCAGTGGGTTATTTTTTTAATACAACAGACCCGCCTGGTTTTTATTCATCTTTTGCATAAAAATTACCCGCGGCGTAGCGCGGTCGGACTGATTGGTAGCGAATTTGGTCAAACCATGGGCACTACAACTATCCACCTGCTCAGCTATGCTGATGCTGGGTTTTCCCCCAAGAACCAATTCATCCACAGGCAAAACGAATATGTTTTAATTAATCTTTTCCCTGCTAGATGTTCAAACCCCATTGAGTAAATACAGGGCCCACCAGGTTCCCATGTAGGCAGTGGGTTAATTTTTTAATACAACAGACCCGCCTGGTTTTTATTCATCTTTTGCATAAAAATTACCCGCGGCGTAGCGCGGTCGGACTGATTGGTAGTCTAGTTCTAGACTCTCGGAATTAATCTCCGCCACCCCAAAGATCTGTATACACAGCAGTAATCGCTGCCAAAACCGATCACATACGTATACAGATCTTCGGGGTGACGGAGATTAATTCCGAGAGTCTATAACTAGACTAACTGATTGGGGGCACACCTTATGTATTTCTTTATTTATTTTTTCAAAAATTTTCCCCATATGTTTTTCATTGTTTTTTTCAGATTGTTGGGGGCACAGCCCCCCCCCCCCCACCCCGTAGCTACGCCACTGTTACCTGCTACCTGCTGTTATTACTGTTGTTAGCAGTGTCGATTTTTTGTTCGGTTTGGCAGCGATCACTGCTGTGTATACAGATCTTCGGGGTGGCGGAGATTATTCCGAGAGTCTAGAACTAGAATACTGTCAGTCCGGCTATCTCCGCCAACAGCTGTTTTCGGAAGGTCCGAAGATAAGATAATCGCTCGGTGAGCTTCGCTTCAGGGCCCAACGATATTTAATTTCAGACTGAACGACTAATGTGTATGGATCACACTCACTTGAGCTGGGCATGGGGGCACGGCTTTCAATAAACATGATAAACATGATAAAGATGTCGCGAGTTCGAAACCAATCAATGCCTCTGCACTAATACTTGTTATCACCTTCAGCAGGGCACTGTATCCTTATTACTGCTCTAAATTCTTAATTGGGGAATCTATATTATAAACGGGTATCGCTGGTTCGGGTGCATGCAGAATGATTTATTTGGTTGCGACCTTTGTATGGCTCGTATGCTCGTATGCTCTCCGGGGAGTTAAAGGGACTTAGTAACATTGTCCAAATCCTCAAAATCAAATTTGAATTCTAGCGGTTCCCTCATACCTTGTTGTATTCGTATTAACAATAAAATGGGACAGGTTTCGGTTTTTTCAAATTTCCCTTTCGTTACAAAGATATGTACGATTGAAGTGTTCAGATAATAAATTATCCGTGGGATTTTCAAAACCGTGTACAAAGTGAGTGCAGTGAGTTAGTGAATATCACTTTGTATTTTTGCTCATTACTCGGACATGCAACGTCCATTTGACTTGACATTTTCACACAGTACCCTGTGTACATATCAGATAACAACAATATACATTGCATCAACCATTCATCACTTTTTGCACATGTCAACAAAGTTACTAGATCCCTTTAAGAGCGCGCACGATAAAATGTTGGGGTTTGAACTTTGCGTATAGTAATGTTAAGATGTTTTTTTTTTCTTATTATGTAACTCAATGTTCCTTTTTATATTGTAGGGAGGGGGGCAAAATAGATAAGCCAAATTACATCGTCATAAGAAATACCATCCGAAACGAATGAGTACCGGTAAACAAATAAATCCATCAGCCGTCGAGACAGGCAACTTATCACCTAGTCTAGTTCTCGACCCTCGGAAGCTGATCTCCGCCACTCCGAAAAGCGCTGCCAAAACGAGAGATCTGTACTACAGCAGTAACTTATCGCTGCCTCCCGAGGTTTGGCAGCGATCACTGCTGTGTATACAGATCTTCGGGGTGGCGGAGATTATTCCGAGAGTCTAGAACTAGACTACTTATCACCCTGACCAGTGCCTAGAGTTTCGAATAACCAGGGAGGTGGGAGGACCCTCGGAGCAATGCAATGGTCAAGCCATGGTCCAGACAAGCTCATTCATGTTTTCAGCCTTTATCTCATGTCCAATCGTGGTCCCAATCATGGTCCAATTCCCCAGGCGCGGTCAGTTCTATTATCCAAAAACAAGTCATCAACGAGTGAATTAACAACAAGTTGATGATGATGTTGATCAAGGTTCATGATCAAATCAACACATCGATGTGCCGTTTGTCCTTGCTTTCCTTTTGAGAGATTGCAATACAACCCCACTCAGCTGTATACGTATAATTTTAGGGTCTAACTGAGTCTAAATAGGAAACACATATATATATTTTTTGTAATCGATTTATGTTTTGGGATCTGTTTGTAATTTCACACAGGATGAGCAAAACCATTGAAGTATGTTCTAAACATACCAGCTCCCTGAAAACGGTGTATATACAATTCCATTCCCGTTCTTCTTAGTTGGGTTTATAGTTACGCCCAGTGGCTTCGCTACGGGAGTCACCCCCCCCCCCCCCCTCCACCCCCCCCCCCCCCCCCCCCCCATAGTTAAAACAAAAAGGTATACATCATTATTTAGTGTGCCCCAGGTGTAAGACCACAACTAAGCCACTGGTTATGCCACTTGTGTGCGGGGCGAGGGAGATTCGAGATGTGGCACGTATTCTCCGATTTCAGACAACAAGTGGGTATGCAACTACAAAAGATGTGCCCTGAAAGTGATGCCCCTAAATGAGGTATGACCACCTTAGTTTCGAAAACATATGCCAGAAAGCGGGTACTGTAGTTTACCTTTAATATGTTTACCCACTGGACTTGATACACGCTAAACCCTCTCGGCTGCCAAGCTAGCCGCCAGATGTCGGCGTGGTGTCAGGGGATTAATTGCTCGGGTCTGAGCGGCCAGAGCAAACATGTTGCAACAAGTGTTGCAATAGAGAGTTTGTTATTTTCTTCTTCGTTCGCTGTCATCTAAACCAGTCTAAACCCACTTCATTGCATCCTTCCAAAAACAAATAATTCACCCTGCAACGCAATGTCCCTGCATATTAAAGGGATAGTTGAGTTTTGCTATAGGGGGCACTACACACAATAATTTGTTTTGAGATAATGAAAAAGTGAGTGCCAAATTTGAAAGAGCATACAATTACAAATTTTATTTGATTCAAATCGGTTCAAAGACGGCTGAAATATCCATACATATAACCATTTTTTATTATTGTGGGGGCCCATGCACACTAATTCAGTAATTTTGAACCAGCCGTTGAAAACAAAATATGCTTACACTTTTCTAAAATTTACAAAAGATGTTTTTAAATATTTGTTGATGATCTCTCTATTTAATCATTATTTTTACAAAAAATCACATGCACAATTGTTTTATTAAAAATGGTTGAAACCAATAAGTTTTTAGAGAGCGCCCTCTTGAGTTTTAACGGCTCTTTTTACGGCGCTTTTTACTAAGTGGTTTGTAATTGTGTATACCTTTCGAGCATGGTGGAGTTAGAACTATTAGTTTGTAATGTAATGGTGCAGGTTTTGGTTACTAAAATTCAGTTTTACCAACACTGTACTCTCTTTACCAAAACCCAACTATCCCTTTAACTTTATCAATACTGGTTATCAAGAAAGCTCAAAAGATAATTAACGATGTAAAACTCGATAACCTGTTGACCAAGCAACATAATTTATACCAAGGTCAAGAGAGAATTTCAGTAAATGTTTCACCACTGGCTGTGTCTAGTCGACCGACCAGCTGGACTTAACTGGGGGAATCAATTAATTAATTAATTAATTAATGATGGGCCGACAGTTGGGCCACTTGCTATGATAACAAGTGTCAAATGAGAGGTGATTTATCCTATCGCTTGTTGCGAGTTTAGTGTTACCATTTGAACCTCCATTTAAATGGTGTTACTAATCACAAAATAATAAACAGTTCCCACTGAGCTGCTCTATGTGTGATTATTGATGTGGTAACATTCGACAGGCCATTGACCAAGATATGCATGTTACAACAGGCTTCGTAATGGTAGAATTGTTTTAATTCATTTTCCACCCAAGCCTAGCCTTTACCCTGAGTGCGAGACACTGCCCGTTATACAGTTTTTGTTTATGGACCTATACAGGGTGGCCCAAAAAAAACGGAACGGGGCACTTCCCAAAATAAAGTAGCACATGTATTATGTCCATCGGATAGAGTGTCTTTTCAAATGAACAACGATACCAAGAACAGTCAATTTGGTCGTGTAGTTTTTGTTTTAGGGCCCTGTGAGTGACACCATGTCAGGTTCTCTTTTTTGTCAATTTGTATTGAGCCAGCGCTTGATGAATTGCACGAACCGCCGTTCATATCGTTGAGCATCGCGCACTATTGTTAGTGTGCACTCAGTCGTGTGCCGAGAGAATGGGCCTGGTGGCTGAATGGTATTACGGGCAAGGAGTGCGGTTAAACTGGCATTGACTAGGTCGAAATCGACATAAATCGGCACCTGACATGGTCTCACTCACTGCGTCCTTAAACAAAAACGACCTGACCAAAATTACTGTTCTTGGTATCGTTTGCCATTGGAAAGGACATCCTATCCGATGAACATAAACATTGTGGTATTATATTTTGGGAAGTGCCCCGTTCCGTTTTTTGGGGGCCACCCTGTATAGTAGGATGCATGGATTTACCAGGGATATACTCCTACTTCCATGGTTTTACCAAAAGAAGATAAGTTTTCGCGGTAACAAGACTTAATAGTCTGAACGTCTATATTTTCATTTTAAACTTATCTATTGCGTGCAATATAAAGTCCGGTGCAGACAGATAAGAGCCGACTCGACCCGATCCGACTGGGGTTTTTTTCTTCAGTTTGATCGACTCTGTGTGCATTGCCTCACGACACATATTTTGCCAGTCGGGCACTATTCAATAAGTTGAATCGATCGTGACTGAATCGGACGACTGTGGCTTTCAGTCGGGTCGGGTCGGAACGTGTCGGGTCGGGTCGGATCGTGTCGAGTCGGCTCTTTCTGCGCCGGGCTTAAAGCCCTCTGCAGACAGAGCCGACTCGACCCGATCCGGCTGGTTTTCATTCGGATCGGCTCAGTTTTCAGTGCCTCGCGACACACATTTTGCCAGTCAAGAGACAGTCGGATGCCAGTTGGGGCCGATTCAACACGATGAATCGGATCCGACCGACCGGGCCCAACTCTAGCCTGATTGAAACCAGTCGGATCGTGCCGAGTCGGCTCTGTCTGCAGAGGGCTTTAGGCACACATCAATAGATCTGATAAATGTGAGTCAATGTAGTCGACCATGGCACTTAGACGGTTAAAGCAAAAACACACAACAAATTCTCGAATCATATCGAAGGCAGTGGCGTGGTTACGTAGGGCACGGTAGTATAAATCAAAGTGGCAATCAGTATAAGTAATGAGAGACCGATAGCCCTGCGTGTATCACTATTAAAGGTAGTTCAGATTCGTCAAATGAGATGCGCGGCGCCATCTTGCATACGCGTTGCGCACGGTGCGTAATGCACGTTAGCTCAGTGTCATGCGGTGCGCGCAAACTAACCCAGTTCAAAATGGCGACCCGCTATGTAGCATCCCCACGCTTGATGCCCTTTAAAGTTATACGGTCAAAATTATTACATAACCAAGACGCTCAAATGACGAGTAATCATTGCGGGGAGATATTTAAAGGGGGGCATTCAGGGATTTGCAGGCTCTCGCAATTGTATCAAAATAATGATCACACAGTACGTGTCAAGGCGATTGATACGGTAAATTATGAGAAATATTTCTAACAATTTTAAAACAAACAATTATCATGGATTTAGAACTATAATGTCATAATAGGGGACTTCACATGCAGTTTCAAAGACGTTATCCAAAATAATAAAGTAAACAGTACGCTGCATGTCCTTCGGCATATGAAGAGCTCATTTGCAAAAGGGGTTAGATCCACTTTCCATTAAAAAAATTGAGTTAGCGATATCAGTACATTAATAAGCTACGTAACTAGGCTATGTACAATCCAAATTTTAGGACAATTTACGCACTCAAAATCAAAATATAGAAAGTTCCATTTTCATATTCCCATAGGCATGTGTACAAAGTTTGACAAAGAAACCGGCTTTACTCCAAAGTTGAAAAAGTGGATCTAACCCCTTTTGCAAATGAGCTCTTCAATATAGAGCTCGAATTTCATAATTATATCCACAAATTATGTTTGTTGTGAATAGAAGACAAAAAGTTGTTTGATTAAACATGTTTGTACTTGTAGAGGAAACATTCTGTGTCATGTAAATATTTGGTGCTTGGTGGTATCACAATGATTATCTCAATAATGATCTTAATTGTAGCAATGAACAAACAAAATGCAAAATATTTCACACGGATCTAGTAACATTGTCAAAATCCACACCAGCATTAGTATACTCCTTTGTTATCGTGTTACCAATAGAAACATGGAACCGGTTTCGGTTTTCCGCTTTATTTTTTCCGTTATGAAGATATTTATGATTGAATTGTTCGAATTTGAAAGTGTCTGGTGATGACGTTCAACTGTTTACATAGTAATATCAGTACCGCTTTGCGGCTTTCGCTCATTAGTTGGTCGTATAGGTAGGTCATTCCACGGGCGTAGACATGTCCAACGGTGGGGGATGATCAGTCTATTCATCCACCCCCCCACCACCCCCCCCCCCCCCACCCCCCCCCCCCAGTTGAATAGTATTACGTAACTCGCTACGGCCCCGTGGGTCATTCATTGCCGTGGAATATTCACACATCAACTCAGTGGACATTATAATATCACAAAATAAACATTTTATCAACCCTCATCATAATTTGTTTTCACATGGCAACATTGTTTCTAGATCCCTTACAGTAACCATGGTAATAGTCCGCAGGAAGTTAAAAAAAAGAAGAAAAAAAAGTAAAATCATGCGATTTCAAATGTTACATAATCGTTTTTTCAGTTTCAGTTTCAGCTTCATTTTTTTTATTTCTGCATTTTCCATAAACAATAACCAAAAAAAACACATTTTAGCAATACAATGATAAGTAATGCAAGTAGTAATTCACAAATAAATCAATATAAGTAATCAAAAGAACAATTATCAAGCATATTTCAAATCGAATTTGAAAAGAAAGGAAAGGAGGAGAATGCAGAAGACCGATATCGTAAGTAGAGCTTGAAGTTGTATAGTCTAGTTCTAGACTCTCGGAATTAATCTCCGCCACCCCGAAGATCTGTATACACATCATTAATCGCTGCCAAAACGGGTTGGCAGCGATTACTGGTGTGTACAGATCTTCGGGGTGGCGGAGATTAATTCCGAGAGTCTAGAACTAGACTAGAAGTTTTAGGGCCCCCGTTGCAGAAATAGATGCAATCGAGTGTAGGTTACAATTAATTGCAAGTCTGGAAATGTGCACATTTGATACCAATCAGATATACGCATTATGCCCGGCGCAGACAGAGCCGACTCGACTGGTTGTCATTCCGATCGGCTCAGTTTTCAGTGCCTCGCGACACACATTTTGCCAGTCGAGAGACAGTCGGAAGCCAGTTGGGGCCGATTCAACACGATAAATCTGCTCCGACCGACCGGGCCCAACTCTAGCCTGATTAAAACCAGTCGGATCGGGTCGAGTCGGCTCTGTCTTCGCCGGGCTTTAGGTCAACTAATCGGATTTACTTTCAAATCATCATGATATTGTTTTGTAAATGGTTTAAACAAATTAATATGCCTCCTTTACCTTATTCTGTTATCAATCGACTTATAATGGCTAAAAATGTAACTGGATTAAGCAAATATGGGGATTCCCTAAAAGTTTTGTGTCCAATTATTAATAAACAAATAACTGGATATCGTCATAACTACCATAATCACGTAAATACAAACAACGTGTTATTTACATTCAAATCATTATGATATTGTGGTTTTGACATTGTAGGGGTCAAACCAATCAATAGATTACCTTGCCCTTTTTACACGACTTATAATCAGTGATAATAGCGCATTGTTGACAATAATTGTCGTTACCATGGTAACATCCGCCGGGATTTTTTTTATTTTATTGAAATACAGAACTACAAAGCAATCAATTAAATTATTTTTAGCGTGTATAAGTTGTATGTGTCATGTTTGTATATTATAATATAATATGGATACACATCCGTATTTGTTGTCGGTAAAACAATAAATTAATTTATTTTTAGCGCATAATTATAAGTTGTATATATTGTCATGTTTATATTTTGGTTGGATATATCCATAGTTTTTTAATCAGTAAACGTGCTGATTAATAAGTTCTCCACCATTTGAAAATCATACGCTCTCTACTTATTATTGATCGCCCATTTAACTAATCCCTACTCGGGATTGAAAAGGGTCCCGTTACGATTGCTAGCGAGTTCAAGGGATCCATATAGAGGTAACATTGTCAAAATCCACAAAACTTAAAGGGGACCACCAGGCAAAGAACAACACATTATTATATGTTTTGGTACCGTTTTGTGATATCAAATAGATACCCAACATTTTGCATAGGGTTGTGTAATTCATAAACAAAGCAATTAATTTCCACCACTTACGGAACCACTACTATTTCCTGGTTCCGTACGGGCAAAACATTTGCGAGTGCGCCAATGCTATTCACGCGTACGTTTGTAGACAATAGATTCCCAGGAGATTCGTTCGCTCTGCACTGCACACATTAGTCTTCGCAATTCAGACCGCATGAACGCATGCTAGAATGGTGATGCGTTTTCCAATTATTTTTTTTTTTTCTGGAAACATATTTTGTTGATGGAATGGACTACTAAAGGTGTTACCTTTCTTTAATAAGAATATTATTTTTGGGTGGTGGTACCCTTTAACTCTAGCTGTTCTCATAATACCTAACCAATTAGAAGCATGGGACATTGTGTCGGTTTTTCCTAATTTTGATTTTTATCGAAATGATCTATGATCGAAATATTCGGATTTGAAAGTCTCCCTGGGAGACTTTCAATGTGATACACAATGTGTTCAGACATGTTCTGTCCGGCTGGGTATCGTGGTCCACACACTGTGTTCATACAGTGATTCACGATAGGAATCACAATGTGTTCACAGTGTGATCTACGGGGTGGAACACGCAGTGTGTTCACATTATGAAACGTAGTGTGCGTTCACACTGTGATCCACCTTGGTGAACGCATTGTTTTCACACCGTGATCCACGGTGGAAAATACAGTGTGCTCACAATGTGATCCACGTTGGGAAACGTAATATGATCACAATGTGATCCACCGTGGCGTACGCAGTGTTTTCATACTGCAATTAAAAAATCCACATTGTGAAACGTAGTGTGATCACACTTGTATCCACCTTGGCGAACGCAGTGTGTTCACTCTTTGCTCCATGATGGGAAACGCAATATGATCACAATGTGATCCACCGTGGCGAACGCGGTGTTTTCACACAGTAATCCACACTGTGAAACGTAGTGTGATCACACTGTTATCCACCTTGGCGAACGCAGTGTGTTCACACTGTGTTCAACTTTTGGAAACGCAGTGTGTTCACTCTTTGCTCCACGATGGGAAACGCAGTTTGATCACACTGTGATCCACGGTGAAAAACGAAGCGTTTTCACACTGTGATCCACATTGGCGAACGCAGTTGATCACACTGTGATCAATGCACGTTGGGAAATGCAGTGTGTTCACATGAACCGTGATTAACGGTGAAAAACGAAGCGTGTTCACACTGTAATCCACATTAGGACAAAGTAGTGTGTTCACATAGTGATCCACATTGGGAAACGAAATTTGTTCACAGTGCATGACTTCACATTGTGTCACACTTTGGGAAAGAAGCGTGTTCACAATGTGATCCACGTTGGAAAAAACAGTGTGTTCACACTTCACACTACACACTGTGATCCACGATTGGAAACGGAGTGTGTTCACATTATTACACATTGTTATATCCGCACATGCATACCTCGTTCCGGTATGATTAGTAAAGGTTGAATCCATTAAACGATTATCATTTTCCATTCTATCGTGGAACTAAAAACATCCGTTTCTAATCCCTTTCTCCTTGTATATATATATACAATACATCCCTGCTTTTGCCAAACAAGGCAGACATTAATCTGAAAATAGTGGCTTAATCGATCAGAATGATACAGAATGTAAACAAGTAATGTTTTGAAAACATGGAATCAATTATCTCTATTATCTATTATGTAATTGTACAGTTCCGTAGCCAGGAGGTGCGTTGGGTACATACGCACCACCGGAAATTCAGAAAGCTTTCACTACTAAAACCAGTCTCGGTCTCGGCCACAATCGGTCTAAGGGTTAGGTTTAGTTTAGTTGTATGTTATAAGGTTAAAGGTAAAGGCCAGTTTTGGAAACGCCCCCCTCTCAAAAAAATGAAATGGAAGCTCTTATTACCAATAATGTGAAATAATATAATTGTACTAATATAGGATTATCCAAATTTGGCCAAGAAACCGCCTACTAATTGATATATTTGCAAAATTATAAATTGATCTAGGGCCAGATAGATATCGCCAACGCGGAATCGCCCATACGCTACGTGTATTACGACCACGAGGTGTCCACGAGGTGTTCGCTATACGGGCTTGTCCCTAGCTTGTCGATATCTCCCCCAGCGCTAGCGGCGCTGACAGGTCTGAACGGGCGGTGGATTTATGAATTTCACAGGCGGATATTGGATTTCTTCCAATATTTCTGTATTTAACGATGCTTAGGTTCGGATTTTACCACACAAGCTCTATTTCAATACATATTCAACAATATTGATCAATATAGATGTATTCGGCTACTTTCCCAAAACTGGACTTGGGCTTTAAGTATTACTAGGGTAAGGGTTAGGTTTGGTTAGTTATATGTTATAAGATTCATTCGTTTAGATTTAGTATTACAATATAGTGTGAGGGTTAGGGGTAGTGTTTGGGTTTCGTTCGTAAATATTAGCGGCGCAATTGTCGTCAGACTGAACATGTTATTTATTTATTTATTTATTTATTTATTTATTTATTTATTTATTTATTTATTTATTTATTTATTTATTTATTTATTTATTTATTTATTTATTTATTTATTTATTTATTTATTTATTTATTTATTTATTTATTTATTTATTTATTTATTTATTTATTTATTTATTTATTTATTTATTTATTTATTTATTTATTTATTTATTTATTTATTTATTTATTTATTTATTTATTTATTTATTTATTTATTTATTTTCCGAAATCACAATTTTAAAAACATTACAGATTAGAGGACAAATAATAGTACATAATTCACGGAATATGAATACAATGGATTCGGAGCGCCGCCTATGTAGACATGGCTGATCCCTTGGCTGATCTTCCATGGGGTCCCTTATGGAACCATCATAACTGGTAATAGCCTTTAGTCAAGGCTCTATATGGCTTGGAGATTCCCCATGCGATCGCGAGCTAGCTAGCTGTGAGAGAGCTATACGGCGCGGGGTCAGCGAGCGGGACTAACTGGCTCCTTCGCGCTCGGGTTTGGGCTCGCCGGTTGTCCGTCCGTCCGCGATTAGTTATACTTGCCAGAAAGCCGACACCTATCGGATAGGCTAAACTGGTAACGGCTTTGAATAAGAAGGGCAGGGATGAATATAAAAGTGGTGTTGGCGTATTAAAACAAGGGTCGTAAATGGTATAAATAGTGTACGAAATAGTATACAGCAATTCAGTTACAAAGTTATACAAACCACCTCTGACCACAATATCATGTATCATATCCGATAAATATGGGGGGGGGGGGGGGCGAGGCACGATGTAGGAAACTTGACTAGAATTTGCTATTTTACTGGTCAAAGCATAATATAATCTCATATGTCTACAGTAGATACCAAGAAAAAAAGTTACTTCAACATTATGAGGGCTACCGTGGTTATTATGCCGCTATAATCGTATGAACCCGGACCCTTTTCAGTTGTACTTGTAAATAATTTAAAAAATATATATATACTGTACATTTTACGGGTGAAATAAATCTCATCGATAACATATATATAATTTTCCCCCCGATTATCAGAATATGTCAGAATATGACTGGTACTTCTGTTGAACCGTAGTATTGTTGTCAGTTCGTACGTCAGTGGATCGTCGTGTCGCTTTGTACTATTGAATTGCATGAATTGCGCCCAGTAGAAAGAGAAAGATAAATACAAACAATTTTTGATTTAGGGATTTTCGGGTGAATTTCTGTTGACGCGTGTGTACGTGTGAACTCGATCCATACAATATAGTTCGTGATTCTATAAATAAGGCCGGGGACCAAATCTATAAAAGAAAATAACGCTATTGTATAATCAATTCTATTTGAGGAAAACAATAACTTATACACTTCGTGACGCGTTTACCCCAGAAATACATAGACATGATACATGCCATAAAGGAAAGGGTGGTGATTCCTAAAATGTTGTCTATAGAGCATTGTACAAAAAAAATGACAATAATTATTGTTCTATTTTTAGAATAGTTATTTCGAACATGGCATTACTATATGTTACTAGTAATGTGTACTTTGAACTAAATTTACACAGTAGAACGAAGGGCGATAATGAACCACTAAGCAACGTATAATAAATGTAATATTTCTTGAACATCGGAATGAAATCGGAGTTCAATTTTGAAAATGTTTACCAATAAGGTAATTATACAAAATCAATGTTTGTTTTCTTCTGTCGCGGGACATTATAATAGTGAATTCTTACAATTTGCAACATTTTCATGACTATGTTCTTTTATAGTACAGGGTGAAACGGATATACATAAACAACCAAATTGTGAAGAAAGAAATGTCTTATTTATTGATTTGTTGTGGGAATTTTGCCCATGCATGGCAGCCGACTGGCCAACAAAATATATAATTCTAGATTCATGAAAATGTTTCTAAATAATCATTAACCATTGACAAATAGAAAGTGTGCATGTTTGAACTCCATGATGAAAAATGAGTGAATGATTCAAAGAACAGTATAATTATACGAAATAACTGAACAAGTCAGCGTACAATCAAAAGAGTAATAATGCGGTTTTTAAAAACTAAGTTGACTTTGACAGACTGTGGTAGGACGAGATGGCACTTCTGACAATCTCGTCCCGCTTCTAAAAACTGATGACAATGATATCTGTTTACTATCTATAGGTCGAGCGTCATTGGCATGATCATATAATGACTGGGGGCGAAGCTACAAATATCCCTGAATTGGGTTTGTATTACATGGCGTACGGGCGCATGTTGTGCATGGCATTGCATGGGGGGGGGGGGGGGGGGGGGAGCTGCGGTCATTTGCCCGAATACCATCTTACCCGTTTTCCACCAGACTAGGACCCAAAAAAGAGTTCTAACAATTTATCTGCCCGAAATTGATAATAAATGTTTATGATGATATTGCCCGATTATTTTATGGCAGGATGTTGCCCAAATATGACTCTAAATAGCCCGATTTGGGGGTACTTTTTTCCCGAATATGAACGTTTCAAAAACCAGCCCCCAGCCCCCACCCCCGCCCCCCCCCCCCCCGCCCCCTATATCGTGCACCAATGTGCTTGCGTGATCGCTACTATATTCATTCATACCAGCAAACATACAAACATACTCGCATTCATTCGATACGTGGAATTCGATTTCGGGCGATGCAGGATTTTTGTTTGCATTTTGCACTTTTTGTTGGAAACTATTTTGTATTAAAGGGGAACCCCTATCCTTTTGACTTACTGGATGTGATGAGAGCATAACTACTATCATTGCTAGTCACTTATTTCCTCATGAATATTCCCGATTACAAAAATAATGAATATTTTATGGACAACTGTCGTCTGCTTTCAATAGCGTCTTTTCGCTCTGCGAGCGGGAGTGCGTCTACGGGGGATTTAAATTAGCTTTGATCGTCCCCGTACTCTGGCTACCGTCGCGATCTATTTGCAGTTTCGCAATTCTGAATACGCGGGAGTTTCACTCGTTCCATTTATCATGCATGTTGTACTATAAGCATACGGTATAGGCAGTACAAATCACAACATACTGTACTGTGGCATGCAGCGCGTGTGTACGAATCAGTGCATGAAACACGTGAGGCAGCGAGCCTCGCCGTCCAAGCGCTCTGATTGGCTGATCACGTACCCCGCGTAGCGGCTCTACGCCCGACGTTAATTTGGCGAACTACCGTCCTAGGTTTGGACGCTACGGGGAAATTTTCGCTCTGAGTGCGACCCCCCCGCTAAGATTAGCGTTGTAGCCACAGTCCCGTCGCCGAGCGAAAAGACGCTAATGCCCATAGGAGGCGGCCATTTCTTCAACTACTCGCGGTGAAATGACGTGGCAGGCGGAGAACACAATAGCATTATCGTAACCCGCTATTGTGTTCTCGACACGTCATTTCACCGCGAGAAGTTGAAGAAATGACCGCCTCCTGTTGGCATTGAAAGCAGACGACAGTGTGCCATACAATATTGATTATTTTCATTATTGGGAATATTCATGAAGAAATAAGTGACTAGAAATGACAAGAGTTATGCTATCATCACATCCAGTAAGTCAAAAGGCTAGGAGTTCCTTCCCCTTTAACTTTGATCAAGAGACAGAAGTTTGAGAGAACATTTTGACAATCGGGTCTTTTCTTAGCTTGGTCAATACCATTTTGGCTGTAACGTTCATCTCCCATACAAACCATTAGCCCAAATATGCATCTTTATTCCTAATCCTAAACCGCTAAATGTAGTTTTTGCTTAAACTGTAGACGAAATGGGAGTAATACAAACATCAGGCCCGTAATCACAAAGAAGGTTTGTAGGAGGTTTGTACAAACCATGGTTTGACCAAGGTTTCACATCTATGGAATTGCCATTTGTAAACTGATGGAGAAAGAATGTAATCTGAGTCTCCATACGTGTTAACAATGTTGATTTACAATTTACGGTATGCGAGCAGCATTCCATAGATGTAAACCATCGTCAAACCATGGTTTGTACAAACCTCCTACAAACCTCCTTTGTGAATAAAACGCTCGTTTTATTCAGATTCCAACTATCGAACTTTCTCACCCGAATAGTACTCGGCTGGAGATACATCATTTTAAAAATGCGATAACTTCAGTTTGCAATAACCAATTGTACAATGTGATATATGACATTGTAGAAAATATGTCATTTTTTGCTTCCATATAGTTATATTTTTAATTCAACAACGACAAAAAGATGAAAATCAAGTGTAATAACTTGACAAAATTCGTTTTTGAAAGTTCTTTTTCATTCGGCTTGAAAACTTACAAAATGTACTTGCGTCTCCTTCATATTTATACAATATGAAAGGTTATTTAAAACACTTTACAAAAATGTCAATTTTGAAGCCGTTTATTTCTTAATCGGGTCAGGAGCGCAACAAAGACCAGCAAAGGACAAAATAAAATATCATATTGTGGCTTTCAGCGGCAATCCAGCCCGTTGATTGGTTGAATCAGGCATCACGCAGATTCTCCACGTCCCGCGAAGAAGAGAGAGGGGGAGAGAGAATTTCTCTTTCCCCGCACAGCGCGTTGTTCCGAGGGGGAGCCTGGTATTGCGTTATTTGAATGAGGCCAATCACTGGCCCGCTTCAAACACACCCCCTCGTACCATCCAATGGGAATGCTCGTTCGCATTTTAGTTGTTCTTAATTTGTACCTGAGTGGTATTTTCTTGGCTCTCTGACACCGATTATCCAACGCAACAAAATAAAACCTACGTATCCTGAAAGAGTATAAAACATGCTTTACAATGATTATAAAATCAATGAGACGCAAGAAGCATAAACTGTTATTTTTCACCTCTGAACTTATTATTTTTTGGTGATATTTGACAACAAATTGCACTGGTACAATTTGATTTAATACTTGATTAATTATGATAGGACATAAAATATGATTCTTCCTCTAACATTTGATACCACTATTCATTCATTAAAGACTATGTTAAGGTTCCATAAAGCTCAAAATAATACCCCTCTGCTTTGCTCATTGGTGCGTGCGGTTCGGAAATCTATGAATACGATATGAATAAATACAGTAGAATCGGGCTGAGTTGCATTCTGACTGTGAGTGTTCGCCAAGAGTACAGCTGAGCGATACGGCTCTGTATGCATGATTATGATTGCAAGTTTTCCAATGGTACTATCGAATTTCTAAACCCATTTAAAGTGACAAACGCATCACTTAATACACTTTCAGCTACTGTGTGATTATAAGATGAAATCCTCGAAAGCAATTGAACCCTTGGGACCGTCTAAACTTTACTCAATCAAATTCTATAGCACTCGATGCATCATTAATTTTAGTCTGAAATTAACACACTCGTCGCATAAATGCAACATACGCGTGCACACAGTTAATGAGAATGTCATGGTTTGGTACGCCTCTGGATTAACGTGATATTGTAAGTTATAAAGCAGTATTTTGTCTACCAAGAAGGGTGGGGGGCGGGGTGGGGGAGAGGGGTGTTTTATGCTATAGGGGTTTAAAATATGAGCTAACACATTATCAACATATTACGTATGCATAATATTACGTATAATTGTTATTATATACGGTTTTTCTTTTTTCATGATTTCATTTCTGTATAATAGGGGAGGGGGATTTCCAGGGGATGGGTGCCCCCTACCCCCCCCCCCCTCATATACTCCCACTGATTTGGTCAGAGCTGAGGGGGATCCACAATGGCCCCTATATGTTGTCCTATCACCCCTAAATGGACCCGGACCGTTGTCTAACATGTCTAATGAGCTACCGTTACGGTCAGTTTGCGCTCACCGAAGAAAAGAAAATACCTAAGTGAAAAGAAGAAGAAAAATCAAGTCACCCCCATGCAACCGCCTTTTTGAAGGGGGCAGTTTTGCTTCTGAATGTATGTGTTTATAAATAAAAAAAAATTGACATTGAGATTTAAATTTCTATTCACAATTAGATTATATAAAAAATAAAAAATAAACGATATTGACTAAAATAATAGTCAAATGATGTTCAAATATAGAAAAATTGTATCATAATTAAAATTTTCTTCTCGTTTAGGACTCAAGCTAACTTTTGAGCATGGCTATAACGTCAAGGGCTTTTTCTAACATAGTTAGTGCATAGTTAGTGTTGTCATTGTGTTTGTGATGTACTAAATTGCGATGCAGAAAAACAAAATATATATAAAAATCGTGTAAAGAGACAAGACAAGGGTCTGACACGAATTCACACGGTAGTCGTAGCCAAAGGCCGAGTGCACACAAAATAGACACTAACAAAATCACTAATCCAGAAAAATAGAAATAACGAATCCTTAAACGTATATTATGCTACCTCTAATCCTTCCAAGGGCCGTTTAACACAACAACTGTCCGTAAAATGGGGTATTTGTCGATTTAAATGCGTCAAAGAACGTCACTCTTGCTATTTTTTGACAATAACAGAAGCCGCAACAATGGCGTAGATAGGAAGGCCAGGGGGTAAATGCCCCCCCACCCCCTCCCCGCGGTGGAGCGTTTTCACCTCACCCCACTTCAGTGTCCCATCTTCTACATGGAATACAATATTTAGGGCACTGCCGGAGCAAACATGGCATAGGCGATGTATTATCATAATTATAGCTGAAAACAAATGCATTATTACAATTTGCATTGGCCCTAGCGAAGACTTAGTTTACTGGTGGAAAGGGTACCCCCCCCCCCCCCCTCCCACCCATCTCAAACACAACCCAGGAAACTTTGAACCCTATAAAAACCTTGTGGGTTGACCTTGAATGACTAAAGCACAATCTACCCCCAGGCCCGAAGCAATGGGGGGCGCGTATGGGTGCGTACGCACCCCCCCCCCCACCCCCCCCCCCCCTCCCCCAAAATTCAGAAAGGTTCACTTTTTGTCGGTCCTCTGGTCTCGACCATTTAAACCAGTGGTCTCGCCCCCCCCCCCCCCCCCCCCCCCCCACTCTCCCCTTTTTACACGACTCTACCAGTGGTCTTGGTCTCGACCACGTTCGGTCTCGGTCTCGACACACGTTCGGTCTCGGTCCAGTTTTTGTAAATTACGCACCCCCCCCACCCCTCTCTCTAAAAATATCCTGGCTACGGGCCTGACCTCCATGTCGAATTTCGCCCGCCCCCCCCCCCCCCACCGCCTCTAATTTGCCCCCTTATTTGGGATTTACCCCTGGCTATACGCCCTCTCCTATATAATTATACAGAAGGCACACAATTAGAATTGAAAATCATGAAAAGGAGCGGATTATAATAGAAGAGAGTGGTTTAGCAAAAGCGGAACCCTTTCTTATCAAAAGAGAGGTCTCACGGTAATCACTTTCTTGTCGTCAGATTCAAGTGATTATTCTCTAAAGAATTGACATCGGAGTTTTTTTTCAACGAGTTTGTCACCAACAGAAGACACAGAAGGAGACAGTCTGACAACAAACGAATATTTACTGTGATTTCTTATTTTGATCAATGCGACAGAATTGAAGCTCCCTTAATTCGGCAACAAACTAATATTTTATTCCGATGACTTATTTGATCAATGTGACAACAAACAAAATATAGTTACTTCCGATTCTTTACTTGATAAATGTGACATATACTTTGATTTCTTATTTCAATTGATGAAAATGACAACAAACAGATATTTACTGTGATTACTTATTAATTTTTATGAATGTCTTGGAAAACATTTGACTGCATACGAATTATCTGTTTCAGCTGTGATTCGTTTCGTCAAAAAATGGTGGAATAATTGATTTTCAGCGATCATTTTTGTTTGTGCGAAAAGTTGCACGAATTGGCACCCGCTGCTGCGCCGCGCCCAACGTCTCAATTAGACAAGTCAGAGAGAAAATTACAAATCATAATGATCAAGTATTTTCTTGTGATTTGATTGGATCTAGATACAGACATGTACTTGTCATTTAGTTGCCTAGACGAATGATCTGATAGATTCGAAAACTCGGCTACAATTGACTTACATGTATTTCATTTAGTGATTATGAGAATATTGTCAAAAATCGCAGTTTTATTCAACTTTATATGAACAGAAAAAAGATAAAGGAATATAAAGTGTCATCATCCTGTGACTTATTTTGTTTGCTGGACCACGGTTGATATTCCTTTCTGCTAAACGGTAGCGACGTAATTGCGAGAAAAAAAAATAAGTTGTTGCTTGGAATTCGCACAATCAGTTTTGATTAGGTATAATGCTAAGCTACCTGCATGCAGTCGTCTTGAGAACTGGATTTAAGGGGATATTTGCTTCACGATTCACATTCAGCGTCTGTGCACTATTTTTGACAGGTAAGGGGTTCATAATGTTGTTGTTGTCTGCTCGATCGTTTGTTTATTTTTTTGACCGTTCATGTGTGTTTTTGTTGGTTTGTTTGTGTGTTTATTTGTTTGTTTGTTTGTTCATCTGTTTTGTGTTCAAATGCGAGTTTGCTTGTGTATCTGCTGTTGTTGTTGTTGATGATGTTGTTGTTGCTGTTGTGTTGCTTTGTTTTTGTTTAGCTGTCCAAACATCTTCATACATAAAGCGGCTGATAAAATCAAGGAGTATAAAATAGTGAATTTGTCTTGTAATTTCCCTCGAACCTTTGTAAAGAATCAATTTCCGCTATCAGAACAAGACGTGAAAGAAATGTCATAGGTAGTTTTTTTCTTTCTTTTAACTAAATTATTGGACAATAAAGAGTCAGTAAATTGATAATCTATTGTAAATTAAATACTGAAAAGATTATCTGTCAAACTTTTTTTGAAAAAAAGGCGGTTTCTTTGATAAGGAAAGACGCATTACAAATATCGTGCGTACTTTCTTTATGTATATTTATAAGTCAAAACACTTGACAAGTAGATTATCTGTCAAACTTTGTTTTATTAGGTGGTATCTTTTTGCCAGAAAGGGAGTTGAGACGTCTTACAAATAGCATGGTACTTTTCTTTATTCTAGTCAAAATTGTACAGCAATAAATATATATAATTAAATTTAACACTATATACCCTTGTATATTATCTGCGAAACTGTTTTTAAAAAGGCGGATTTTTTCTTCTTCATAATAGCAGTTACGTCGTCTTACAAATATCAATGGTACTTCTTTAATTTTATTCAAGTTGTACAATAAGGAGACAAATAGTCCAGTGAGCCTATCATTTTATTATATTCAGTGTTGGATTAACTTTTTTTTACGGAGGCGGTGTCCTTTTTGTGGAAGTACATAATCCACTATACGTCTTGTTCATTACGCTTTCATGACTTTGGTTTATAGTTGAAACTGTACGTAAGACCGTGGGAACTTGCGTGAAATTTGTATCAATAAATCGGGCAATATTCCGTAAGTAATTGTATCACTTCAACCTTAACCCTCCTTTTACCATATAGCTCCCACTGTGTGCATAATAACGGTATGGTCCGTGAAGTGTTGGTGTTTCTATTATGTCCGAAGATGCTATTATTTGAGCGGCGCACGCCCAAACGTGCCTGCGCTTTACAATCTCAAAATGGAGCGCACTTTCAGATTTCGGATTATAACTTACGGGTGTATAATAAGAGGGTATGTATAACCGCGCGTACAAAGTGATATGGTTTAGCGGTCATGGCTTACCTTAATCTTAAATCCCCTAGGATCGATACCCCTTCTGTTCTAGCTTGTCTTGGGGGGTGCTAAGAGAAGGCTAAATCCGTGTCTACGCCGGAAGGATTGCTTGTATTGGTATAATACATGATTTGGAACGTTCCGTCATGTACTTGGATGGACATACACACAATTTTGGGGATTTCTATAGCTAGTTCACCTGATTTTAATTTAAATTTTAGGAAATTCCATATTCATTAGAATTCTTAGGAACGTATTATTATTGTTAATTATTTATATATTCTATATATGCGCGTGTTTACATAAATGTGTGTACACTAATGTTGTAGTATAGGTACGAGCTAAGACATTTTGCGTTTTTGTTTGTTAATTTCATTTTGATTTACGTTTCATATTGTTAATTCCAACTAAATTTGTATAACGTAAAACATAATAATTATTGTGTTCGCTATAACACTCTTAAATACAACACTGACATAATTATGCACCCACTTCGAAAAAACAAAATACACAAAACAAACCCAAAACAACAAACACATAAACAAAACAAACAACTCTAAAGAAAGGTATATGACCGACTAGAAGAAACAAAAATTATAGTGCATTTTTGTTACAAAGACATAAGTGCAAGCGGAATAATGAAAGGAGATGGTCGAATGAGTTATTTTGAGACTGTTATTGACTTCTTCAATATCAGTTTACGCTTCCAACAAAATACTTGTTTTAAAAATCGTAGCGTGTTGTTATTAATAATCGGGGACTTTTTGTTGTTATATATCAAGTTTACAATGGCTTACGTTTACAGCATTATTGTATACGTACATAATTCCAACTAATCTATGAATACATTTAGAGACCGGCGTTATTATATGTCTACTTATTAATATATTCTTTCCTTTCCGTAAAGTAATACTTATAGGCTATACAGCCGATGTAATACAAAATATTAAAAATAACAAATATTTATAATTTTTTCTACCATTAATAAAAGTATTATTGTTGTTGACAAATACATAACGCTGGTATATTGTACATGATACTAATAAGCAGGGTCCTTAATAAAATATACAGTCAAACATTTGTTTGTAGCGACCACCTGTAAAACAACAAGAAAAACGGCCACTGTTGACAGTTTGATCTCTACAGACAGGTTTCGTAACACATTTTCCTCTGCAGGGGCTCACTTTTGGTTGCCACTATACAGAGTGTCCCAGAAAAAAAACGAAACCGGATTTCATGGCAGAAACTTTCTGTCGAAATGAATAATTTCTTTGATAAGATTATACATGTATGAAAAGCTCTGTTCTCTCCTTCCATTTGATGTACAACTTATGGCACATAAGTCACGTATGACTGAATTCAAACAATGGAAAGTGGTGTTACCCCAAATTCCATTTGCACGCAGAAATTGCATGGTTTGGGGTGCGTTTTTACGGGTAGTAAACGTACTTATTTTGAAAAAGGACAAACACTGCATACACATTCATATTTTTTTTCCTTTATATGACACCTCATGCACAAAAAATAAACGATGTATGCCAGAGAACAAAGTACAATGAAAACATGCCTGATTATCCACTGGAAAGTTATAACAGTTGTACAAAAGTCAGTGCAATGAGAAAGCGAATATCACTTTGCATTTTCGCTTATTACTCGGCAACAATTGTCATGATTATAAACATTCATTTAACCTGAAATGTTAAAACATTACTTAGTGCATGGACATATCAGATCACAAAACACGATTTTTATCAACCATTCTTCACTTTTTACACATGTCAACAAAGTTACTAGATAATATCATGATAAATTAAATTAAAACTCTGTTACTAGGCGTTGATAAGCATTGTTACTCCAAAACATACTTTTAAACATGCTGGTATGAATAACATAAATCGACGCCAAATATCATACACTTCGTACTTTTATTTTTTCACAATAATATATCACATTTCAGGTTCAGGGGTTATCACCAATCTCGTATTCGTTAATATATAACATAAACATGATTGTTAATTTAAAATGTGCCTATTACTGGAATATCACGAGTATTATGTTCACTACATATTACATTTAAAAACATCTATTTATATTGTTGAATCACCCAAAGGCTCTTTATTCTTTTGGACTATTTTCAAGGTTATGCGAAATCGGAACATGTTTGGAAATGCGTATCCAGCACATTCATTTGATAAGAAATAATTATGACATCATTTTCTCTCTCTCTCTAGTTAAAGGGTACCACCACCCAAAAATAATATTGTTATTAAAGAAAGGTAACATCTTTAGTATTCCATTCCATCAACAAGTTTACAAAAATATGTTTCCCAGAAAGAAAAATATATAATTGGAAAACGCATCACCATTCTAAAGCATGCGTTCATGCCGGTTCTGAATTACGAAGACTGCGATGTGTGCGGTGAATAATGCGATGTGTGCAAGAGCGAACGAATCGCCCGGGAATCTATTGTCTAAATACAAACGTACGCGTGAATAGCATTGGCGCACTCGCAAATGGTTGGCTCCGTATGGAACCAGGAAATAGCAGTGGTTCCGTAAGTGGTGGAAATTAATTGCTTTGTTTATGAATTACACAACCCTTTGCAAAATGTTGGGTATCTATTTGATATCACAAAACGGTACCACAAAACATATAATAATGTGTTGTTCTTATGCCCTGGTGGTCCCCTTTAACGCCAATTCATGTAGCCATTTCAGAATATTATTCTTGATTTTGTTTATCACTGCCACTCCTTTATATTCAACTGTTGCTTAAAAACTTGACTAGATTTTGTGAATCCTTACAAAACTTTTTGACCCTCCTTGTTCCTGTTCTTATAAATAATCTCCATGACTCACGACTTACGTATTGTATATCATAATATTAGATTTCATATGTAAACTGATTTGTAGCATACCAATATAATTATGCTGAGCGAAAATTTCACCTGTGTATACTCAAGGAAGATGGTATTAGAAAGGGCGTTAATAATACCTCCTTGGTATATACTATATACATGCTATAATGGGCGTACTTGAAAATGTACAGTATCAGATTTTGTATACACACTGCTTTTGTAATTTTACCATTTATAGTTATGTCGGACAAAAATTCCGCCCTTGTATAAGCAAGTGTAAAAGGCTTGTTCGAGGGAAGGGGCACATTGGGGGGCGGGGGGGGGGGATTGTCAACTTTCTCTAAGAATTGGTGGGGGGGGGGGGGGTCGCCCCCTCGTTCGCCTCCTTTTCTACACTGTTGAACACATGACCTACATTTTGCACTTGTATTACGATTGTGATCGACGCTTGTAATTTCATTTGCTTCTGAACTGTATTTCATTTATTTGCTCGTACATTTTATTTCTTGATCTGAAATTCCTAAGCAGGCATTTAGTCATCACCGAACGCTGGATAAATGTTTAGGAAGTATCCCTCATTGTAGGTTACGATTTCAGACCAATTTCAAAATTTTAACTTCAACAAAATTCGAATAACTCCCCCTAAAAAAACTTTAATTTGTCAAATCTATTTCTTATCTTTCATGCTCAATTATAGCAAATTATGAGAAAATTAATGTACATTTTATATCCAGAAGTTTCCCGTGTAGGAGCAATGGCAAATTTAAGCTTCTAAATCAAACAAAGTATCTTGAAAATAAAAAAAATGAAGAAAACCATCATGAAAGTGTAAGACTAGCCCAAAATATACCAGTTAAAGAATGTTTTTCTAAGGCATAAATCGGGATAAATGCTTGTATAGTGGTGAGGTGAAAGAGGCCGCAAAAGTGACGGATTAACTGAATGAGGTGAAAGAGCCGCAAAAGTGACGGATTAACTGAAAAGCCGAGGTTACGGGACGATATGAACAGGTTACACGAGACTAGGTATGAAGCGAAAACGTTTTACTTTTCATTTTCTATTGTAGGATTTTAGAGATTTGTGCCGAATGCCAGAAAAAAAGAGACATGTGGATTGGGCTGCGCGTGTGATAGTAGCGTTCGCCAGTTGTTCAGTTCGGTTTATTTTCATTTCCAACCTATAATTTCAAATACATAACACTGTACAAAACAAATAGAGTTTACATGTTTACAAATTAAACTAGCTAAGTGCAATGGAAACTATACAGACCCAAACAGTAAATAATTTGGAATCCCTCGAGTTGTAATAAAGCAATTCAATCATGTTTGATAAACAAGTCAAATAATGCATTTAAAACATACTTCTAAAATCAACAATACATTATACATTTGATTTGCCACGCATTCAGCTAGAGGCTAAACGCAACTGGCTACTGAACCAGTACAAGCTCATGCATGCAATCAACGCTTACAGATCCCTGGTATATCTGCATGGTAAGTGTAAGTGGTCACTCAAATGAACAAATCGATTAACAAATCTGTATCCAAGGTCTATTATTTCGTACAGTCAAACCTGTTTTAGCAGCCACCCGTGTATAGCAACCAACTTGCCCGAAGTTACCGCTAAAAGTGACCCCCGGCATGCACATAATTGAAACATTGGCAGTTTTGGAAACTCTCTATGGAGGTCACCTGTCGACAGTGGCCACGATAAGTGAAAATCGAGTATAGTAAAGTTCACAAGTATAGTATCGTGCGGGACATGCAAGTCTATAACGTGTTGCCGGTATACAAGAGTACAACCAAACATGAATTTGGAATATTCTATGCGGCTGTTCAATCTCATGAAATGTTTGGAGTAAACATGTAACAAAATTGATGTGATAAATGAGTGTATCAATTTGAGCAAATTCGAACAAGAAAATACTAAATACGATAGTCATAATCATGACTGTTTCACCGAAAATGGCGATCGTTGCAACCCTGAGCCCCCCGCCTTGTACACCTATGCTAATGTTATTATGATGCTTCGACTTAAAACCCTTTCTATAACTGCGGTTGCTCAAAAATCGAGCAGCGAACTTCAACAATCATAAGTGCGGTGCGGTTCTACAAAAAAAAAATAACACGTCAAAATTAATTTGAGAACGTAACTCTATCCGCTGCGACGTTATTCTCGAAAGATTAGCGAGTGAATAAGATTGATTATGAAGGGAACATTTTTGACAAAATTAACACCTTCCCCTTGATCAATCTCCCCCCTCTCTCTGACCCCAATCCTTACCCCATTTTGTGCTTGCCCTCCTTCGAGACAATTAATTTCGAATTTGCACTTATAAGCGCTCCTTTTTATCCCATCGGACATAAAAGGGAAATATCAATTATGAACAATGATGAATGAAGCACGATTTTTGACAGAAAATTGACATTCCGTCGTTGCTACATTTTGTATAGCTTTTACCGGATACTCTCATTTTTGTTATTATTATTATCATCATTTTTTAAAAACTCGATTCGTTCAAACTGTTTTGCGTATTTCACTAACATCATAATATATACAATCATGTCTAGTTCCCAACAAGAAATCAGCATGATTTCGTTTAATTCTTATTAGGGTCCAACTATTAGCCTTGTATTCAGGTATTCATTCTAGGAATAAGCTCAAGCTCAGGCACGTTGATAGTTATAATTGTATTGTACAGACATTGGGAAGTAAAACGATCTCCAAAAAAATGTTTTGGTATATTAATATATTAATTATTTATGGTATTTATTTTGAACACGTATAGGCAGCAAACAAGCTGAATTGCACGTGCTAAACATTACATTAAAACAAACAATGTAATTCATATAAACGCGAACAAACAATGTTATTTATATAAACGCGAACAATAATTGTGAAATTTTTAAATTACGTGAAATAGTTTTATTGTACAGTTCTTATCATTCATTGTAAACGTGCATTGGCTTCGAGACGTGTTATTATTTTAATACAAACCTGTTTTCAACATTCCAATTCAATTGAATTCAATATTTGACTCTTTATTGACGAGTTTGATATTTTTTCTCCAAAATCTTTTATTTTGGAGAAGAAGTGAAAGTAAGGACAATTATTTCTGATTTTTAAATTTCGCTATTTCATGAAAATTAACAACATGAATTGTTGGGTTTCATTTATCATGTGCGTAAACGTGTCCGCGCAAGCAGGTCGTTTTGAATTATTTTGTTTATTAAAAAAACAGCTGATACATCAAACCATCAAACAAACTCATTCAAAACGATGTTTTTCCAAGGGGAAAAGGGTCGTAGAAGCACCCCTGGTCGCTAGATAAGTGCCGTAGGGAGAAAAACAATATGGATTACCAAGAAATGAGGACCTTTCTTTTTTCGGGAATGGAATAACGTAAGGGGTGTGAGGTTATTTCAATGTTTTAGCAGACACGTGTGTTTTTACTATTAGATAGCATTTCTGTAGTAACTAACGGTTAAAAGGGTAGCATAGTGTTTTTTCCTTATAATCAATGGTACATTTTTGGCATACAAACTTGTACAGCTGAATATTGCAACGACCTGTTTTGGCCAACGCATTTACATCCTGCTTACTGAGCATGCGCGTAAGCTGTGCTCTGATTGGTTCATTCTCCCGTGCACTGACTCCATTGGATTGCCAACGGCAAGTAGTTGTAACCACTTTTTTTTTCTTCACGCGATATAAACCTGTTGTGTTTTTTACGCACGGCAGACGCAACGGCCAAACCCCGCCCACACTTCGTGCTTTTTCGCTCAAGTTACCGCAAATCGTGCATAGCACGCGCGTGGATAGCTATATATTATGACCCCTTTCAGCGGTTCTAAATATGGTAAAACTGGGCTCGTTCCATAATACGTATAGTGACTTCATTCTTTCTCGGCTAATACAAAGTCAGCGTACCTGTTACTTCGATTACCTGCATGCCCTGGGTAAAAGCGGTATTGACAATTCATTCATAAACTGCGGTATATAAACCCCAGCTCTTGAGAATGGCTTGTCATTAGCTCACGGTTTGTCTTGGGATAAAAAGTGTTTCGACTTTTCTGGCTCCTCTTCTGGAATTTTAGACCAGACAGACACAGGTGGCATCGTATTATTAATTTATACCTGGAGTTGGACTTCGGCCAAGGGGTGCATCATTGAGGACCCATTCAACATTTTACTGCATTTTTTCCTGAGAAGCACCAACATAGCACCAGAGTGAAGGACTATCATCTCTTATTTCATAGCATCATCTTTATTCTCGTTTTCTCTCGGTTGACGTTTCTGAAATTCTGACTGAAGCTGAACCGAAGGACTTTTTATTTAGTTTATCGGCTTTGGAAACCTTTGAGTTTGAAAGTCTTTTCGTTTACTGGAAAGACGCTATGACTCAACTATTCGGCTACAATACGCACGAAGATAGCAAGATGGTAAGTGATATAAGTTAATGATTTGTGAACAATTAAGAAGGGGGAGGGAGGGGGGGGGGGGGGGCTTGAGATAGTCAGTTTCGGTTTTCACGGATGCACGCTTTATCTAACTTGCCTTGCAGTTGTCTTCAGCGAACAGGTGTTTGTATACTCATAATCAATATTTATGTTGTTTGCCCCTTTTTTCTAAATGTGCCATTCATATTTTGTTTAATGCTTTCATCACCTAGCTTATGTGTTATTCCAGCAGTTGATTGATTCATTGTCCTGAAAGTATAATATGATTAGTAATTGATGCAATTTTTATCATATTGTTACCATATAGTGTTGTCATGTGTGGCTGTATATCTAGTTATGACTTGTGTAGATTATATTAAGTATAAATGCACTTTTGTATAGTGAGTGGAAATTATGCAGTGACAGAACGTAAAATATGATTATGATTCTTTGAGGGGGGGGGGGGTTCCCCTGGAAGGGGGGGGGGGGGTTGACTTACAAGAACATGACCATGTGTGTTCATGTTATTTGAGAATGTTTTGTTCATATAGTAAAATGTGCAAAACAATTACATTAATGGTTAATGAAGAATAATCAATAGTGGTTTTCAATGCTATTACTGCTGCAAAGTGCAAGTAAACTCTGCAAAAAAGCAGAATTTAATGTGAAATACAACTGTACAAAGGGAGAATAAAGGGAAAATGTTAAGTTACATTCTGAGAATGATAAATATGATATTTGGGAACTAGAATACAAAAAAAAACATATCCAGACTATTAAACTTTATATTTTCCCGTATTGTATAAATCCCCCTATTTTATTTTGTACGGGTACCGGGTAGATGGGTTTTTTTTTGTCTTCTTCAAATATTGTTCAACAGTTATTTCAAAGAACACGCTGAATTATATATCATTTCTGAACTCTGAAGTTTAATTTGTTTGCAACCCTGGTTTTACGGTGAAATCAAGGTATCCGGTTTCTAATTTCTGTGAAATTTTGCCATGCATTTTGCGGTAGACCATCGCATCTAATGCACAATAGTTACTTGTATTTTAACGGTACCCGGACATAGGGGAACTCGAGCAGTTCACAATGGCAATGCGACGGGGATTATGGCGACCCTTTTTTATTGGGGTTAATAAAAAGCTGCCTCAAATTGCATTTCAGCCCTTTCATTCAAGTTGCAGGGTTGTTGCGTGTTTTGAAAGGTTATTTGTGTGCTAAGAAATTATAGAATTATTGGACATTCGTAATAATATTCTCATAACGTTATTACCAAGTCAAAGTGCAGCTATGTTGTGTGTACTTTAAAATTGTGCCAAGTTATGTCAAGAGATGGCGACATTTATATTTCTCCGCGGATTCGCTCTATGCACACAGTGTTCTAACTGTAATAATTACTGCATGAAGTATTTTGTTTCTTTCATTCAAACAAAAATTTGTTCGATTACCTATGACCGAGTGCCATTCTCATTTATGAAGGTATTTGTGATTGTGCTTATATATGAAATAATTATGATCTTAGTAAATGAGATCTTATTTGATACGAACAAAATGACAAACAATGCATACATGAAATGCATCGATTATAGTTGTTGTAACGTTTAATTCTTTACATGACTCACGATATACCAATGAGTAATACTGTCATAAAACTGTGTACGGGCTAGCCCTTATTTGGCCTATATATTTGGTTGTCTACGTATTTTCGCTCTAAACCTCAAACGATTACGGTTTTATGGGTTTAATTGATTTGTTTTAAGAACGTGCGTGGCTATATAGCACACGTTTATATCAATGATGCAACAATTAACCTTACGTATAATAATAATGCGATTGTTTATAACGGTACCCTTATAAAGCGAACTTTTATTATAGGTTGACAAAAATGTTTACTCAATCCCAATCTAAGTGATATACAAAGGATAAATAAATTAGAAGTCGATTAAGTGCGTGACACATGTATAATGGCCAGATTTTGTTTACATTTAAAGCCATAGCAGACAACTATAATTATTGCAGTTTGTTTTATAACACGTAGCGATATCTTAAAGGGTTTTAATATCATGGATGTACGCCTCGATATCCATTAAATCATTGTTAAATGATCACTTTAAAACAATGGTTTTTCGTTGGTTTAAACTATTCTATAAAGTGTTCAGCGTTATGTCGGTATACTAATTTCGATTTCGAATATTCGATTTAATCGTCAATTTGCAAAATGATTTACGACTACAGCTTTGCAGAATCCAATTGAACTACATCATACATGATTGTAGTTCCATACTTTTGTATTTCAAAATGTTAATATACATGTATAGCCTAGGGCATGCTATTTTTATATCAAACTATCAAAGGATGTTTTTATTGATGCAGTATTACATCTTAACATATAAATGACAGTTAATCATTCGTTCAATGTATCATTCATTCATTCAAAGTATCTTAAAGGGCAACAAGCACGTATTAAATTTAAAGACGATGATTATTAACAAGCTCATTGTTATGTAATCACTATACTTATACACGGTTGCAGTTTCACTCTCAAATACAATGTACAGGTAGTTTCAATTCCCTTTTAAAAATTATTTAATAAGCGATCAATCCATCTCGTAAAATTCAAACATTACTTTAGGATTTTCTCTACCCGGTAGCACACAAAGTACATGGTTGCTACTTTCTCATAAATGAATAATAACATTCTCTGTCTACTAATTTTAATATCCCTTTTCAAGCGCTTACCGACGAGCAAGACTTATATAAAACGTTCAAATACATTTAGTAATCTCAAATACAGTGAATAAAATGTTATCATCCATGATATATAAATCAAACGTATTTTATGCTTATTTGAAATTCATTTTAGTTTAGACGTAGCTCTTCAATTCGTAGAAGTTCTAAATTAAATTTCAGGTGAAAGCACTTCGCGTCAAATTAAAGAAAATTAACAACCCATTTGCGCTCTCATTAAACAATATATCTTGCTCTAATGTGTAATTACAGTTCCTTGGCTGGTTGTTATTTTCTCATAAATTAACAACCTTTCTTTTCTTTTTTATTCTGATCATCTTATAGCTCTTCTCGGACATTTTCCAAGAGCAGAGCTCCGGCCTGACGACCGAATTCACACCCAAAGCTCTCCGCGTTGGGTCATACAGCGGTAGCGACACTGACAGGCAGTTCCAGTCATTCCCTACCCCGCCCGACTCCCCGGTCCTAGCCGAGCTGACCGCGCCCTGTAAAAACCAGCAGGCAAAACTCCAACACCAGCAACATCAGCAGCTGAATTCGGCGGCGGTCGAGGCATTCTCCCACGTTCAGAACGCCGGGTTCTTCTGCGGTAACGGTTCGTGTCTTACCGGTGGGTGTGGCGACGATATGGATATGGGGGATCTCTCACTTCTCGAAGATCTTTGTAAGTCGAAATCACATGTTTCTTGTAATTATATTTTGTCTGTTTTAGTATTATTTTTTGTATAAACAATGCTTTCGTGATTTAATTTCACTGTCTATCGAAAACTTTAGGAATAGTTTGGTTTTCAAATTTGTTATTTGAAAATGTATAAATAAAAATGCATTAAAACTCGTTTTTTTAGAACCTCAAACAAAGTAGTGATCAGCTTAAAACTATAGGAACGTATTAGATAAAAACAATTGAAATATATTTGGTTTTTACTTCAATGTATTTTTTAATTTAGAGACGACTATAAATAGTTCCTTACAATGCACGTCTGTATTTAAAGTTGAGATATATTATGTTAAAACAATATTAGACCATTATTGGATATCTAGGCAAAATAATACACCAAAAATAACCTAATTCATACTCTGATAATGGGTGAATTTATTAGTTATTATTATGACAAACCGCAGTTAATTTAAAAAACATTTTGAATGCATATATTTATCATTAAGACCAATTTGTCAGGCGAGAAAAGATTATTTTAGTTTCGCTTCGGTCGTTATTGTTTGTTTTGAAAACATATGAAACTAAAATAAAACTGTGCAAAGCTTATTAAGAACTAGAAGACGGTGAATGAAGTGTAGATTTTATTAATGCGCCAAGTGTGTATAGTTTATGCCAAAGTCGGGTGACCCTGAGTATGGCAATGTATACTGTATCACATACATGTCGTTATGGTTTAACGCCACGTTAATGTTTTAGTTTAAATTTTCGTTATTGTTTTATGGTTAGGATAATGATTCTTATAGTAGGAGTTAAGAAATTGTTGGTTTATGAAAAAATCAATATAGCGAAGCGGTGGTCAATCGAAACAAAATCATTTGAAATTTGGTCTAAGTTGTGAGATTTTGAGAAGTTCTGTATTTAAATTATCACGATAATGCATTCAACACAGAAGACGGAACACGTGGATAGATAATTAATTATTAAACTGTAAAAGTAAGTAAGCTGCGGTAATTAATTTAATATATGACCGTTTGGATATAAAGCTTGATCAGATCAGAGAGAACAATAAAGGTTGCTATTAGGCCCTGGAGCAGTTTAATGCATGTGTTGTTCCATTTTCCCCACCGAAATTGCAGATCATTTTGAAACTCGTTGCACTTTCAGTTCACAATAATCAATTAGAAAATGTGGCAATTTTGTCTTCTGTATTTAAAGAAGAATCGCCGCGCAGATACGACCTTTATAAATGACTTATCTCTATACGAAACTAACCTTCCATTCTATAAAACCATAGTATATATATGCCAACACATTCTGACCTATCTTTGTGAAACCATGGCAGTAGGAGTTATTCCATGGTGAAACTAAACGATCAACAAAAGTTGTGCTGTAAAGACCGATAAACTTTCGATTCGTTGGGGTCAAAACGTGAACGAAATTATACAATAATGCATGCATGATGCATGCGTTGTATCTGTTTATGGTTTGATAATTTGGCTAATTAAGAAATGCGCCGCTGATCATATATCTATAACTTTAATTTATGTCATCGATTTTAAATATGACCTTTACTATCCTTTATGCTAATTATTTCAGAATCGTTTTAGATTTGCAATCTAGTATAGACTATATTGCATTTTATTTGTTATCGTTTGATCTTGGAGAAATCGGACACTCACTCATTTCATAATCAAAATTTGTTGTTGTGGCAAACCTCAAACCGCATAATTTGATCCAAGAAAACGGACACTGCATGGCGTAGTGAAATCGGAAGTTCGATTATTATATTGGTGTTGATGCGGTCTACCCACCAGATTTTTTATAACCCGTGTTCCTCAAACACTGCCGAAATGAAGCATGATAATTTTGTAACAATACATTAGCAATACAGAATATCAAATATATGCCATGATAAGTTTCTCATCTAATAAATTATAATTTGATGATTTTTTTTTTTCTTTTTTCCGCAGTGCTTGTAGCTGATCCATTGCAAATGGGTGAACATCAGTACAGCTACAATACAATACACACCGGATCGGATTCTCTCCACAAATCAGGTACATTATTTTTCAATTGATTGAATCAATAAAAAATGAGCAGAGAAAAATAATTATGCTTCGCCGGGAATCGAAACCGAGACGCCCGGATTTGCTAGACCGGTGCTCAACCATCGAGCAACCAACCGATCTAGCAATCCGGAGGTCTCGGGTTTAATTCCCGACGACGAAGCCTATTTTCTTTGCCCATTTTCATTTATTTAATACATTTCTTGTCAGTTTCCTCTATATAATATGTTTAAATATGATTGAATCAATTTACAATATAAACCTACGGTATCCCTACAGAATATTATGCAATATAATTCAAATAAAATTAAACTACTTCTTCTTCTTCTATAACCCTTGCAAACATTACACATTTCATGCCAGTACTGTTAATACTTTCGTTTCGGAAGTACAATGTAAACCACCCACCATCTGTATGTTGTCATTGGTCGATATTTATTTTAAATACATTTTATGTTATCATTTAATTATTATTTTCTCATTTTCATCTAATCTTATGTAGATTTTGGTGGTTTTGGTCAGCTCACTCCCGACTCGACTCTCTCATCATCATTCTTCCCCTCGTCATTCACCGATGCATTAGATGGTGAGTCTACATTACATAATCATATACATATTTCATATTCGGCATCGTCGTCGTCATCATCATCACTATCATCATCGTCGTCGTCATCATAATGATTATTATCATCATCATCAGCCTCATTTATCATTACCTGGATATCCATCATATTCATCATCATCATAAACACCATCATCATCATAAGTATAATCGCCATCATCATTATGATAACTATCTTATTATCAAAAGTTACGTTATTTCATGCCTTTTCTTCACATCATTTTACATATCATCTTCGTCAATCGTCATTATAACATTCTACTTCAATTATGCATCTTGTCTTTTTACTGCTAAACTAAATTTAAAGTATACCTTTAATAATGTCAGTAATATTATAAGCATAATCTACAGGCGTGTTAAAAAATAATCTGACATTATATACCACCACCTCGCTCTTTGCCTGTCAATATCATAATGATACTTCATAATCAAAGGCTCAAATTTGATTTGAATTAAGTCCATCCGTTCCAGTATTATACAAGTTAATCCATATACCATGTAATGATGTACTTATCTATAGTTATATTATGTTAATCAACACAATCTATGACATGTTGATAGTTAATGAAAAAACACAAACGAATCTGACTGAACTAACAAACAAATCCTGAAAGCGAAAACTAAACCCGATATGCTGGTCGTTTGCGAGGGATTATTATACGTGTACAAGCAATATTATTAACCAGACATAACGATTATGTATCTACTATGTAGGATATTATATCGTCTTACCATAATACCTAACAACTATACACTCAACTACAGCATATAATTATGAAATATAATACAGCCTGTACAAACTGATAATGGCTGCATCGCTTAACCCCTTCCGGACTGTAAGACACACATCGGGATATGGTCTATGTATATAATGTGCTACTATTATAGTATACCAACAGCAATTTGCTCTTAATGTGTTAATTTGGGACTGATATAACGAGTCCTGCAAGCGCTGTGAAGTGTTACAAGGTTCGTTATTACTTTCACTTCTCATATCTTGTCTGTTCTATGGCCAAGTCGGGTTAGTAATAATATTCATGCACTTCCCTTTCCATAATCACCATAATTGGACTTTGGCTTTGGCATAGGAGATGCGGCGTTGTTTGTCTTGTAAAGCTTAGCTAGAATATCAAGGAGAATTCAGATTAGTTATCTTGTTTTACAACTTTTTGTCCGGAAAGAGAAATCTGAGCGTCGATTCGTTGCTAAAATCGGAAATACTGGATTTCAACGTGTTGATGATTTTGATTTATGTTTTGCTTGGCTCTGGATGTGGTGCTTTTCGTAAAAAGGTAGAAGGAGAAATGGTAAACAGATAATTCATCTGTTCGAAAAATGTGTTAGTTGAAGGATATGCTGGATTTTGGTTGTGTTGATGGGCTGATTTCTATACGGCCGCGTTGAAGTGCATCTATTGCTTTTCAAAACGATACAAGGATACAATAATGTAGGAACCGTTCTTTAGTTTTATTTGTCTTTCTTTCGAAGGAAAAGGGAGACATTATTGCGTCCGTTTTCATAGATATATACATCGGAAAGACTAATCTAACTGGACCTGATTGTGTTCAAACTGATGGTCTGATTCTGATTTTTCGCTCGATCTGGATTTATTCTGGTACACGCCCACACTCAAGAACAAGGATTTTAAAAAATAATTATCTGCTGGTACTAAGTGTCACCATTTTGACGTCTGCCTTGTATAGTATACCGTGAAAATATTATATTTTGAAGAAGCACCGCCATTTTGTTTTGTTGTTCGCTTCTGTGTCGCTGCTTTTTTTTCTTTTTTTTTTAAATACGATGGTCTTTGGTGAAATTTGCAGGCGTCTTATTTGTTTAAAACACATAATTATCTGAGCTAGATTCTTTTAGAGTTACTAAAATGTCTCCATCCTTCTGCATGTGTAATATAAATTCTATGTTACTTGAAGTTTGTTAACCGTTATTATATCATCGATATCATTTGGTATGAATTGACTCAAAGTTACATCGTAACTGCATTTAGTAACCTGCAATGTTGAGAAGGTACAACGTTTGGATTATAAATTATGCTAGTTTATCGTGTATAACGATTCAGGTAATTAATGTATCTCTCCCATTTTCTTAATTTCCCCTAATTACAGATTGTAATATTCCAAGCCCAACACCGTCATCACCCTCACCCATCACGATCGCTGACATCTTCTCCGGAGACTTGCCGAACCTGGACAACCTAACACTCGGCATGGAGTTAGCACCAATGGAGCAACAACAATGCCAGCAGCAGCAGCAGCAGCAACAGCGGCCCAAGTTGGGCCTCTTCGGCATGGGGTCGTCCGGGGAAGGTGAGCGTCGACTTCCTCCTAGATTTCCGCTAAGCCATGGAGACTATTTCTTTTCTTTTTTATAAAGGGGGAAATGATAAAATGGACTATTTGATTAGGAGAGTCGCATCGTAACCGACGGGAAATCGTAACTCTTGAATGGATATAGCTGTAAATTTAGTATTTATATGTGACGATATTGTGGTATCGTTGCCACGCTCCAACAGGGATAATACGGTAAGAATAACAACGTAATTTAATGTAACCTCTTAGCTTTCTCACAAATGTGACATAAATATATATTTCATAGCTATAATACCTTCATTATTTTACGTTTATTTTTATTTTCACGACAGATTCGGACAACGGGAGCGAGCACAGCTTCTATTCGCTACCCCTCGACGAGCTTCAACCCTCCACCTTCCACCCCATGAACGTACATCAGATGCCCTCATCGGTCCTCACGCACCCACCGCCACTCTACCACGAGCACCACCACAACATCCAGTCTTACAACCAGTACAACAACAACAACCACCAGCAGCAACACAACCACCACCAACAACAATCGCAGTCACGGTCGCCATACGCGCAACAAAACAGCCACCACCACATGTTCAACGCGGCGGTACAGGGTATGTCAGAAAGAACGCACAACTACCAGTGCCGTACGATGCACACGACACTCAAGATGCTCGACGGGCAGGGGGAGGGGCTTCTCGCGCAGGAGATCACGCCCCCAGACCAGCGCAGCTGTGCGGGACCAATCAGGAAGCCGTGTCGGGCGCGGCCGCGCAAGCAGTCCGTGACGTCGAGCGATGAAGGATGCAGCGATGAAGAGCACGTGGTGTCTACGACTAGCGGGACTGGCAGGACCACGCCCAACAGGAATCGTGGGCGGGGCAGGAGAGAAGGTGAGTGTTGTCTTAACGACAGAAAAAAAACACATTTTATTCATTTAGAGAAAACAATTTCCATGTATGATTGCGAAATTGAAATTTTCACAATCCACATAAGAAACTAAAATTTAAGGAATCGCCTCATTCATTAGATTCTAAATATTTTTCAAAAAATCTACGAAAATTTACAAAAAGAGAGTGAAACAAACATTATCATAGTTGATATCGAAACAAATAGGACAAAAGTCACCAGTACTTTGACATTAGAAGAAAAACGATTATGTACAAAAATTACTATCGTAAATCAACGCTCGAAATTAACATTTTTTGCTGGTGGCCCGGTCGGGCCAGTAAAATTAGTGTTTTTCTAATTTTGCTGGCCCGAAACTAAAATCTGCTGGCCCGAAAAAAAATAAAGAAAAACGTAAGTAAAATGAAGTATGGATCTGATACCGAGTGATAGCTTTTTGTAGACTTTAATCCAAGTCATTAATATGTGAATCATTGATATCATCCTAAAAATCACAGCCCTGATAAAATTATATATGAAAGAAATGGACTTATCTTGGGGAAACCAAATGATGGAATTTAGGAAGTTTCAATGTACGATTTTGAAGTTTGATAGTACTTACAATGTACTAACACAAATATACATGTGTGGGACTGGGCTATAACCATTTTCTTTTAAACAAATTCGGAAAACTTTATTGCATTTCTAGAGTAATATCATATTTAGAAACAAACAAATTCATACCTTCTTATGATTATTCCTTCATAATTCATGTCAAACTTTATAAATCATCTGGAAGAGGAATTAAAACCCTATTCTTGCCGATACAAATCATGCCATACGAGTTTCATTGCAAGCACAGTGAATGAGTAGTATGCTTGTGTATAATATTGAGTGGGCAGCTGGTGCACTTCATGCCTAGGCCTATGCACACACGTGGCTGGCAAAACAGCAGAAGTAGTTGTAGTTTACCGATCACACACCCTCTGAAAGTAGTTTATTGATTTCATTTATTATGCAAGTTGAAGGGAGGATGTTCATATGAGGCAACAGCAAAAAAACTGAGGGGGAGGGGGGGGGGGGGGGGTGGGTGGCGGGGAGAACAATGCCTTGTTTATGTTTATGAACATGAAAAGTGCGCTTTGCGACATTTGCCTCAAGAGAACTCGAGGCAAATGTCGGAAAGCGTTCTTATTTGAACATTTTTTACTTCTTTTTGCTTCCTTTTTAAATCACAATTCAAGTGTTTTCTGTATGGTATTAAATTTGCAAACATAGACCATTATTTTCTGCACCATGGTTTCAACATTTGGTGGCCCGATCGGGCCAGCAAACATGGGTAAAATGATTTTTTTACTGGCCCGACAACAATTTTTGGTGGCCCCGGGCCATCGGGCCTGTGCTAATTTCGAGCGTTGCGTAAATAAAATAATGACTTTCGTGAATACAAAACGTATATTCTGCTAATTATGCTATCAAATTTCTCTCTTCGTGCATTTTGGATATTAAGAAAAAAAAGACACTTCCAGAATTCAACAAACAAATTTACGTGATTTTCTTCATTTATTTGTTCGTTCAACAGCAATGAAGGGCAACCACTTGTGGGAGTTCATCCGGGACCTTCTTAAATCCGATTCGTACTGCCCGAAGTTCATCCGATGGGAAGATCGGGAATCCGGAGTTTTCCGATTCGTCAACTCGGAAGCCGTCGCCACCATGTGGGGCCGAAAGAAGAATAACCCGCAAATGACATACGAGAAACTCAGCCGCGCTATGAGGTAATTTAGACAATTTTGAATTTGATAGAATGTTATTTGAGCTCAGGGGTGTTGCACAAATAGTTTAAATCGATTGTAAAGCTGCAATTAATTGTAATTAATATATGCACATTTGAACCAATCATTATTGCGCATTTAGTCACATGTTCTGACTCGCAATTAATTGCATCTTTACAATCGATTGCAACTCTTCGTGCAACACCCCCTGAATTATTGTAGTTTTTTTTTAACACAATGACTATTGAAGAGAAATTGAAATGTAATTAATATCAGAGGAATGATGAGCAGACATAGAATGCTTGTATGTTCTATCAATAAAAAAAGGTTGTTGAGTTTATACAATGTGATTTATTCATCCAAGCTTAAAATAGAGATTGTATCTACTTTGCATCCATCTGACAAACAGCAAAACGCAGTTTACGAACTGCCTGCCTTTGGTTACACAATAAAAATTGTATTGTTCTTTACTTGTGTAGAATTCGCTAGGGTATTGATTTAATTCCCCTACCTTATTTGTTCCTTATATTTGGTCACTAATTTGAATTCCCTTTTCTTCTACGTTTTTGTTCACGGCAGGTACTACTACAAACGCGAAATCTTGGAGCGCGTTGACGGCAGACGGTTGGTCTACAAATTCGGCAAGAACGCGGAAGGATGGCGCGAGGCCGCCGGCCTGCAGTGAAAGCCGGATTACCGACTCATCTCTGAAAAAAACTCAAACAAAAGATCGCAATGATGAATAGTGGATCTATTGTTTAAGAGTCGAACAAAGCCTGGCAGTTACTGTTGACGAAGAATCAAATCGAAAGACGCCGATTTGCAGTGCAGTTTTGTCCAGCGATGGCGATATATATATTTAGCGAAGTTTCCTTACAAATTGCGAGATAACTTGGACGTCGCGGAAAAATTTGCCGATTCTGGTCAACGTGCACAAAACTCATGATGTAAAATGTGCATCTAATTAGTGCAATGGGACGTTTCTGTGTTATATGAACTGTGAGGACACGCCCACTATTCTTTAAGAGAGCCAATCAACGACGATGTAGGCTAGATTGTCGTGTCGCTTGTCCAATCAGAACTCATGATAGCAGGGTGTTCATAAATGAGACGTTGAACGTTTCGAGTACAGTAACTATGTATTGGCATTATCTGCATGTTTTCATTTTACTTCTGGTAAGAAAATGTCAAGACACGCCCATGTTTAGGGTCTTTGACCAATCAGCGTATTTCTGGTATAGACTGATAAATAGCCTGCCCCGCCAAAAATCTCATATATCGTGGCAGGTCTTCTATATTTTGTACTATTTATTCTGGTGACCTTTTGATGAAAGTGTCTGGCCGTATCTGTTTTTAATCAACATAAATCATGTGGTTTAATAACGAGTTAATTACAAGTGTGTAATTATTTTGATAAAACTATGTACAGTGCAGATCTTTATTACGATTATGTTAGAACTATTCACATTTGTATAGCCTTGTGTGTAAATTCTTAATGAAAGGTTCGTTTGAAATGTATTTTTTCGTCTTGAAAATAATGCCTTTTAAAAGAAACGCAAAGTTGTCTTCCAATGTTAAGCTTCCATTTGTCTTGTTACGTGCCTTGACCATGTAACTCCAGATTTAGTCTATATTTAAGTTAAAGACATTTGTAGACATTGTATTAGTGCCTTAAACTATCATTAATACCATAGGATGAACAAAAAACTATATTAAGTAGAATAAACGTTAACACCTTGAACGTGCCTTTGTTATGAAAAACCATTCAATTTCGGGTCTGAGACTCGACTTTAGTACACACGCACTTAAATACGAACAAAACAAATTAAAAACGGCATAATGGCGTTTTTTGTTATTTCGTATTAAAGATGCCATAATACAAATTAAATTTGTCACTATGTATCAACTTCCATCACAAAGGTAAAAGTTTTAGGCGTTTTTGCAACATATTTTATGTTTGCATACAAAACACGGCGGGTTTTGTTTTCTATTAGAATCTTTCACAATGTTCATGTGAACTTATTTATTTATGAACCTGTCATAATTTTTGGCATTTTAGGTATTTCACTTTTGGTAATCACTTTCAGTAAAAGGATTGTTCCTTTTTGTCAATACTCGTATGGTGTAGCACCATGTTAAGTACTACATAAATTATACTTATACCTTACTGCATCATCTCATTATTTATGAACCTGTCACAATTTTGGCATTTTAGGTATTTCACTTTTGGTAATCACTTTAAGTAAAAGGATTGTTCCTTTTTGTCAATATTCGTATGGTGTAGCACCATGGTATTTTTAAATTGTATTAAAGGGATAGTTGAGTTCTGGTAAGGAGAGTGCAGTTTTAGT